>CM018035.1:26357306-26364806 GCA_008638375.1 Nyssa sinensis
GAGTTCGTCAAGCAGGACGGAAGACAGAACCCCCAAGAGGACAAGCCTCAGCAGCGGCCAGATCAGAGGCCCGAACAGAGGCAGGAGTAGAGGGAAGGACGAAACGAGCCTCAGAGGCAAAACAATCACGTCATCTACGTCCTCCATGCTGACTCCCCTGTTACAGGAATGTCCAACAGGGCAAGAAAGAGATATGCTCGGGTGGCCAGAACCGCCCCAAACGTCTTGCAGATCTCCAACGTCGAAAAGAGGCTCAAGCCAGGGCCGGAGATCCAGTTCACCGAGCAAGATCTAGCAGGGGTACACTGCCCTCACAGTGATGCCCTTGTTATTACCCTCAGAATCGCTAACTTCGAGACCAGAAAAGTCCTGGTCGACACTGGCAGCTCAGTCAACATTCTGTTCTATGACCCGCTTAAACAGATGGGCATAGACCAGGACAACGTCAAGCCCACCACTGCCGTGATAGCAGCTTTTGATGGCAACCTCAGCACCCCACTGGGGAGAGTTGACCTTCCTACCACTGTAGGAGAAGGTGAAGGGCAGAAGACCACCATCTCGGAATACATGGTGTTGAACATGAAGTCTCCATACAACGTCATCATCGGGAGACCCTGGTTACACCAGATAGGGGCAGTCACTTCGACCCTTCATCAGTGTCTGAAATACGTCCACAACTAGAGCGTACACTCGGTCCGAGGATGTCAGGCAACCTCCCGAGAGTGTCACGCTATTGCCCTCAAGGAGAAAGCTCCGAAATAGCAATTACAGTACACTCAGGACTGTGTAGATCCGGTTTTCACTCACACTCCCGAGGTGGAAGATTGCCCATCCGGCGTTGAAGAGCCCCTGAGCCCAAGGGGACGTGACAGCCGAGCCAAACCTGTTGGCGAGCCCATTAAAGTATTGGTCAGTTCAGAAGCAGAAGGGCGTTACTTGTACATCGGCCCAGACCTTACACACACCGAGCAGGAAAAGATAGTCAGGTTTCTGAAAAACAACCTCTCTATCTTTGCTTGGGAGACCAGGGACATGGGGGGAATAGATCCTAATCTAATAACTCATAAACTAATGGTAGATCCGGATCACCCCCCAGTCAAACAGAAGAGAAGGCCGATCGCTCCTGAACGGCATCGGATTATAAACGAAGAAGTCCAGAGGCTGCTGGACGTCAGGATGATACGGGAAGTTTTCTATCCCGAGTGGCTAGCCAACACCGTGCTTGTTAAGAAGAAGAACGGCAAGTGGAGAGTCTGTGTGGACTATACAGACCTCAACAAAGCATGCCCCAAGGACAGCTTTCCACTGCCGAGAATAGACCAACTGGTTGACGCCACTACGGGGCATGAACTTATGAGTTTCATGGATGCATACTTTGGATACAACCAGATCCAGAGCCGATAACTCGTACTCAGAGTGCACTAACATTCCCCATATTGTACATTGAAAAAAGCATACTACCCAAAGGGATACTATGTCAAAAGCATCAGAAGCGTTCCCCCAGTGCCCATAACATGGATACCTTTCTTTTTGTTATGGGCAAGCAGAGGTCACCAACCGAACAATCCTTGACGGGTTAAAGAAAAGGTTGGAACAGGCCAAGGGGAAGTGGGCAAAAGAACTCCCTGGAGTCCTTTGGGCCTACAGAACAACCAGGAGAACTCCCACCTCTGAAACTCCCTTCTCACTAGCCTATGGAACAGAAGCAGTAATTCCGGTTGAGATCGGTATGCCAACTCTGAGGACTGAGGCCTTCGAGCAAGAATCCAATGATCGGCAGCTGATGGAAAACTTGGATTTGCTCGAAGAGAGAAGGGATCAAGCCAGCATCAGGATGGAAGCTTATCAACAAAGAATGGTTAACAAATCCGAGGTAGGACTCAAGACAGTCAGCTTTCAAGTCGGAGACTTCGTCTTAAGAAGAGTCTTTCAGAACACCAAGGATCCCACCATGGGGAAGTTGTCACCAAACTGGGAAGGCCCCTACAAAGTGACAAAGGTCGTTCGACCTACCACTTACTGGCTTGAAGACATGACTGGGAAACCTGTTCCTAGGCCATGGAACGTAGAACACTTGCGGAAGTATTACCAATGAAGATTTTTTTTCTTTTACTTCCATATATGGTCCATCTATTAATGCACGGGCCTCCAGAGCCTGGTCCAAAATGTACGAGTTTTCACTCGGTCTATCTATCAATGCACAGGCCTCCGGAGCCTGGTCCATCTATCAATGCACAAGTCTTATGACTTGGTCCATCTATTAATGCACAGGCCTCCAGAGCCTGGTCCATCTACTAATGCACAAGTCTTATGACTTGGTCCATCTATTAATGCACAGGCCTCCAGAGCCTAGTCCATCTACTAATGCACAAGTCTTATGACTTGGTCCATCTATTAATGCACAGGCCTCTAGAGCCTGGTCCATAATGTACGAGTTTTCACTCGGTCCATCTATTAATGCACAAGTCTTATGACTTGGTCCATCTATTAATGCACAGGCCTCCAGAGCCTGGTCCATAATGTACGAGTTTTTACTCGGTCCATTTATTAATGTACAAGTCTTAGGACTTGGTCCATAAATGCACAAGTCTCAGTACTTGGTCCGTCTATAATACACAGGCCTTCAGAGCCTGGTCCATGATATACAGATCTTAAATACTTGGTTCATACGCAGGCCTACAGAGCCTGGATTACTCTTATACACAGGCCTTCCGAGCATGGTCCGTCTTCAATTTACAGATTCTATGATTCAGCTCATCCACAGACAGAAGTTCCGAGTATCTACAAACTAAAGTTTCCCAGATCGGAACACCTCGGATCTGATACTTATATTATTTGGCTTATCTGTCAAATGAACAACAAGTACTATGGTTCCAACCAGGGGTAAAGTACTTCGATTCGGGCATTTTTCTAAGTTTCTTTGATTTATTTTCAGAACAATCAGAAATGCACGAGAAAGTGTTTAAGCTACAAAAGAGCACATTCACAGAAAACATCAGATCTGAGAAGAAGAAATCTAATTTTATTGATAATTCAAAAGATTTACATCAGTACAAAGACACCACTACAGAAGCTATTACAGAAGCTATTACAGAAGCTACGCTTGGCAACATAACGGCTCTTCTCCTGGGATGATAAAGGGGCACAGGAGCCAAACTTCCATTACCGCCGCTGCCGGCTCCATTTGAGAGGAAGGAGCCCTGAACCCCAGTCTGCATCAAGAAGTGCCCAGGCCATTTCATCATCACTATCACTAGTCTCATGACCAACGGACGATGAGGGCTCTGGGCCTCAGGAGACTTTTCATTCTCCACCTTTGTAATCGGCATAACGCCCCAGCCAATTGAAGCAAGGGTCTCTGCCAAGTCACAAAGGGGAGGAGGCGGCCCCTATTCATCTCCCTCAGAGCAGTTGTCACACCCCAGCAGATTGAAGCAAAGGTCCCTGCCAAGTCACAAGGGGGAGGAGGCAACCCACCTTCAATCTTCTTCTTCACACCGTCTGTTTCACCCCAGCCACTTGGAGCGAGGGTCTCTGACAGGGCGTGAGGAAGAGGAGGCAACTCGCCTTCATCTTCATCACCAACGCTCCAGGCCTCGGTTGAATCAAGGAGGGGCCACCACCAATCGGAGAAATCTCGACCGGATGCCAGAGGAAACAAGAAGACTTATGCCTCCTTCGAACCTTCCTTGGAGACTGAAAATAAGGGAAGGATAACTCTTGGCCACAGTTTAATCATTCTTAATTCCGGCAAGGAACCACCCATCATCTCCGGACAAGTGGCAAAACTCCGACAGCATATAAAAATCTCTCTTACAAACAGTTTGGGGAGCAAAAGGGTTGAGCACAACCGAATGCCCTCGTTTCCATATATATAGACACTGGAAGACAAAAGGCTACCCAGTTGGACCGTCACAACGGCTAAAGTGTTAGCTTCGAAATCCCAAACGACGGGGGTGCAATAAATGGAGTATTAAACCACCCTCTCGGGAAAAGCAAAAGGCAGGGCCATACACGTAATACACAGGCTTTTAATCTTTTTCACATATATGACGTGACGGTTTCTCCATGTCATTAACACTTAAAGGGCCACAGAGGTCCATCAACTATGACGTTTCTTGATTCCTAACAGGTCTGGAGGCAGAAATTCTGATCAACCAAACTACAATCACAAGGTATCCACTTATTATTATGTCTCCGGATTCAGAACGGTCAGCTTTGAAATGCTTCAAAAAAGAAGTCTCCAATTACTGACCTAAGGCAAGTAAAGAAGCTCGGAACACAGCTACCTACAGAGGAAAATCTGATCTGGTATACACTAAACTCCAGAGCAGCGCTACTTGCAACAATTACCACCATCAACTATATGTTAAGGCACTACAGAGCAACATAACTCAAGACATGCACAAATACGACAGAGTAATATAGCTGAGGAAACGAGCGTTAAGCAAAAGATTGTTCCATTAACAAATGTATGTTTCAAGTACATTGAAAGGTAACAAAATATACATCCTAAGCCTGATCAGCAGAGACAGGATCAGCGGCCGGAGAAGGTCCGGCAGGAGCAGTATCAACCACCTCAGCCGGTACGACCACTTCCGTGGGATCGGCAGGGAGGACATCAGCCACTTCATCCTGGATAACCTCTGAAGGTTCAAATCCGGGCAGCACAATTGAGGAGACATCAAGGTCAGGAAACTTGGCGAGAAGTCGGGAGCGGAAGTTGTTAAACCCAAACGTAATCAAGCGATGGGTCATCCCTTCCAGTCTCGACTTCATCTCCTCCTTATTGTCCACCAATGCCTACTCCATAGCATCATCGATCTGTTTACGGTGCTGATACCGCATGCCATTTATCTCTATTTGCAACCTCCTTGCCCGCTCAACGGCAAGGTTCTTCTCCGATTCCATCACGATCAAGGAGTTCTGACACTCCTTCAGTTTCTTTGCGGAGTGTTGTGCCTCCGACCGAGCAGTGCCAAGCTGAAGCCCCAGGTCGTCCAGATTGGCCCTGAGTTGGTCAAGCTCCTCCACAGATGGAGAAACCTCCACCAAAGCAGAAAGGGTATGCAGGGTCTGCATAAGACAAAGAAAACAATTCAACACTAGTATAAACGCTTAAAGGAAAGAAAAATAAGGGCCTGACGAGCTCACCTTAACCTGAAGAGTGGTTAAATCAGCAAGAAGCTTCTCCGACTTCTGGGGCCTGAGTTTAACTGAGCCTTTGGCCCAGAAGTCCCTCAGAATTTTCTTGGCCCCCTGATCAGCAACATCAGGAGCCACCGACGATGATGCCCCCTTACCCGCTCGACGAGACGGGACTGGGGGAACCACCGAAATGGGGACAGGAGTCTCTTCCTCCCCCTCAGCAGGCTCGAGAGAGGACAGAACCAACCTCTGCTTCTTTTGGACAGGAGGAACCACTGGAGAGGATGCCTCCCCCGCCACCACGGATGGTGATGGCCTGGACTCCCACTGAGCCATCACATTGTCAGCAATCTCCTCCACACTTCCCCTGGCAGCCATCAATCTATCAGGGTTAACGATGGAAGAATGGTCCCGAATGCTGGGCTTCAAGAGCTTCTTATATTGCTTCTGAATCGAAGAAGAGAAGCCTGGTCTCTTCCACGCACTCTTGACTGCAAAACAAGCACAGAAATTGATCAGTTCAACAATTGGCGAACAAAATAAATTCAGTACAGCCATGGAAAACTTGAGCCTCACCCCTTGGCTCAGTGGTCCGAGGGAATACGGAAGGTTGACCCTCGAAGTTCTTGAATTCCCATCCTCCTTTAATAAAAAAGTACCACTTCTTCCAGGTCTTGTTAGAGAAGGGCACAGAAGTAAGGGGTCTGAACCCACTATCAAAAGACATGTAATAAAGGCCCTCCGCCTTTTGAAGTTTTAGATCCATATTGCTACGGATCAAGTCAAGGGACACCTCGACATTATTCATATGCCCTAACACAATGAAGCTCAACAGATGTCTCCAACTGTTAAGGTTCAGGTCTGCGGGGCAAAGGCCAAACCAACAGAAGAATTGTTTTATTATATCAGGAAAGGGAAGTGTAAGACCCATCTCAAACCAGGCCAGATAGGCACAGATTTCCCCCTTCTCTAACATCGCCCTGGGCGATCCTGAGAATCCGGGACCCTGAAAGTAACATTTGTAGGAAGTTTGAACTTCGCCCATAACTCCTTCAACATACTTTCAGTAATTACACTCTCACCCTCCTCTCTGTAACCGAATCGACCAAAAGTCTCACCAGCCCTATTCGGGGGCTCATCAAAAGCATCAACAATCCTAACCCCCGGACTAGAGGGGGGTTCTACCAGTCTATTTTCATCAATATTCACCAACTGCAGTCGAGGAACGGCCTCAGAAGGACTTCCCAAACCAAAGTGTGATTCTAAGCCAGACATGGCGAACGAGAGAAAGAAATGAAACAAATGAGAAGGAATGTAGAAGGGGACTAAAAGTCGAACCTGAGATCAAGAAAGGATTATGAACACCGGGTATCCTCCAAACTTCAAGATATGTCAAATGGCGGTCTGGTACTGTAGAAGTAAATGCAGAAGAAAGGTATGAAAGACCTTTCCCTCTCTTTATATACACATTCGAAATATGAGCCTTCCAAGACGAGCCGACACAACGGTTGAAAATAATGATAGATTCTCAAGTATCGGCTGCGTAATAAATGACGCGTTAAACCGACGTCTCGAGAAATGGGAAAGCAAAACGTATGACTCTTCATAAAACCCACAACCCTAGTTAAAACCCTAGCTTTTAACAAGGGCTCGGGGGGGAGTAGCTGATATACCACAAACAGACACACCAATCACTTTGAGACACTGTGTGCCCACTGAGTTAACAAATCTCGATCCTACAGAGCTGACAATTTCGATCATACAGAACAGCCACAAGCCTACAGGGTATTCTCATATATATCTATCATACAGAGCAGCCACAAGCCTTCAGGGCATTCTTATTTATATATCATTCAGAGCCGATAAACTCGGTCATACAGTGCAGATGAAGCCTTCAAGACATTCTCATGTATACATCTTCCAGACCTCCCGTTCTGGACAATATTTATTTAACACTTCATGTGGATCCAACCTTATGGTTTCCTTAACAACTGTCAAGCGGGGAATAAGGAAACGGTCTTCAATGCGAAAACTACTATTTATAGTTATCTCCATCTACGACTCAAGGCTCCAGAAGGTAACTGCAATCTCCGCTGATCATATCCCTATATTCATGGCATCAAATCCTAATCAACTTAGGAAAGCCACGGCTTATATATTAAACCCTAGAGGTACGCTTTTACTGAGATGCTCATTCTTTGGCTTTCAATACAGTCTTTCAATTCTCTTACTTACTTAAGCATCGGAGCGGCTACCGCCGGAGCCAATCCGGTGGTCCTCTGATCATCTCTCTGAGTATTCTACAGGTCACGGAGCCCACACGTGTTGCGAGTCAAAACGTGCAGCATCAGT
>CM018035.1:26369806-26554806 GCA_008638375.1 Nyssa sinensis
TTGGAGTAGTCATAGTGCTCAAGAGAAGAATGAGTTAAAAAATGAAGTCTATGAAACAATGTCCCCTTAACATAACGAAGAACGTGAAAAGCTAAAGTAAAATGAAAGGAACGGGTAGACATAAATTGACTACTAACCAAATGGACAACATAAGTAATATCAAGACAAGTAACTGTAAGATGAACCAAGCTGCGAACAAGTTGGCAGTAAAGTGTGGCATCATGAAGTAGGGTCCCATCCAAAGGAGTGAGCCTGAGATTAGGTTCAAAAAAGGTAAAAGCATTTTTGTTGTCAGTTAAGCCATATCGAGACAACAAATCAAACGCATACTTGACTTGAGAAAGATATATCCATTCGAGTTAGAGCATATTTCAAGACCCAAAAATTAATTGGGTGAGCTAAGATCTTTCATCTCAAATTATTGACTATGGAATTACTCAAGAGCAGAGATGCTAGAGAGATCATCACCGGTAATGATCATGTCATTAACGTAGAGGAGGAAAAGAAAAACCCCTCTATCAGCCTTGCGAATAAACAGTGTTGAATCATGAGGGCTAGAAGCAAAACCATAGTGACTGATAGTAGAACTAAACTTTGCAAACCAGACTCGAGATTCTTTTTTAAGACCATACAATGCATAATGAAGCTTACAAACTTGTTGGGACGAATGAGGGAGACCAAGGGAAGGTTGCATATAGACTTATTCCTATAAATCTCCATTGTGAAAGGCATTTTTTACATTCATTTGAAATAAATCCCATTGGTGAGCTGTGACAATGGCAAGTAAGCTTCGGACAGTTGTGTGGTGGGAAACATGAGCAAATGTCTCCTCATAGTCAATGTCATACTCTTGTGTAAACCCTTTGACCACAAGACGAGCTTTATAGCATTCAATAGACCCATAAGAATGTGTTTTAATTATGTAAACCCATTTACACCTCATAGTTGTTTTGTTAGAAGAAACATTAACTAAATCCCAAGTATAAGTCTTTTATAGAGCCTATAGTTCATCCATTATTGCTTGCTGCCAAAGAGGATTAGACTGGGCCTCATGATAAGACTGAGGCTTATACAAAGAAACAATAATTGAAAATAATGAAAATCTCGAAGATGAGCAAGAGGTTCTGATATCCAAGTGGACCATCAAGGAGGTGCAACAAATGAGTCTTAGTGTCAGGAGATAATGAAAATGGCTCAAATTGTTCTATGCTAGGACTCGCTAGTGGAGCAGATGAGGAGGGAGAGATCTTGAGGTCGTCTAAAAAGAGCTCACCAGAGATACCTATAGAATGGTCAGTAGGAAACAACTCTATAGAGGGATCAGTAAAAATAAAAAAGTAATAGTAGAAAGATGGAACAAAGACAATGATGAGAACATTGACAACCTATGGTCACCATGTGACAACCTATGGTCCCAAGGGACAAAAGTTTTAAGAAAGATTGGCATGTATTATTTTACCAATTTCTTACGAGTATCAACTTTATGTTATCATGATTTATTTTGCAAAACTACTAGGCATAAGAACTTGCTTTATTTACATTATATCTTGCAACTTAGTTATATGTTTTACGAATTCCAATAACTTTCAGTACAACTCTTTTTATTGCTATCCATGAAAGTTTATGAAAGGAGTTTCCAGAAACCCATGGCAGGGAACCTGAGTTACTTATGAGCTTTTCACAAAACTCACAGGGTTTTATCCTGTATTATTTCAAGAACGATTAGGAGTTCCCCAAGATTCAAAATGCTAGTAAGTTATGAGTAGCAGAGACTCTAGCTAGAAGAGGGTTAGTATCCCAACTATGGTGGTATCAACCTGAAGTGATAGATACCAGATCGATGTGACAGTTAAGAGTAAAAAATAATGTGAAAGGTGTTTACGATTTATATAATAGTTCAAACACTCATGTGTAATGTAATATGGGGCTCATATTATTGTAACTCTGATGTAATATTACTTATGCTCTTCCAAGTGTAACTACATTCAAACAAAAAACTTTACAGACATAGATTTCACTGCATGATTATATATGACCAAATGCAATCTACTTAGATATGTAAAGACTGTCTTTGGTTAGACATGTCATCAATATGCTACAAAATGGATAGTATATTAGACAGGTGCTTAACTGACCTGATCATTATCCCTAATTTGCATAGGGTGTGGTTTGGGATGTGACAGTGTAGGCGATCACCACAACAAAAATCAAGAAAGGGTTATTGGAGAGCTTATCAGAGTGGCTCTGATACCATGTTGAATATAAAAAAGAAAAAAAGAACAAGTATTGTATGAAGCTTAAGTATAATGAGCAAAGAGACCTTCTTATATAGGAAAGGCAAGAGGTCATACAAGGTAAGTAAAATAAGGAAATTAAATATGCCATAAGATATACAAATAACCCTAACCCTAGCATATATACACATCGAACAAAGAGCAAGATTATTCTATCACCAAATAATCACCCATAAGAAACACAATTCAGACCCAAAACAAACATCATGAGGACAAGAACAATAATCCAAAGCAGTAACACAACCCAATACAACCCTTCAAAATAAAAAAATTGGGATACCACAAGTCGTCGCACCAAGTAGACCACTGCTTTACCAAACTCCAAACCAAAAACCAAACAATATCGATTGTTGATTCATCAGTAAGATAATATTGTAATGTTTTATAATTTTAAACATGAAGTATTATTTTGGAATGGCAACTTGTTTTGGATTTTCTTCTTAATTAATGAATATAAGTTTTGGGTTATAAATGGGTTAAATAATTAGATTACTTATTTTTCTTACTTTTTCCTACTTATGGAAAACAACTTTGGCAAAAATTAAGAAAAAGCTTCAAATTCTCCAAAATGTTTTTCTTTTTTTTTATTAGAAATTTTTGGCAGACAAACAAACGTACGTTAAGACTTTCCTAATGGATTGTGAGGGGATTTAGTAGATGTATGGGGTAGTCTCCAAACATAGAAAAAGGTGTTTAGAGATACTATTGTTCTTTTCCAACTATACAAAAATGTAGAGAATTTTTTTAATGTAAAGTTTGAGAAGAAAATTTGTATTAGAATTATTGTCAAATTTTTCTATGAAAATTTTTCTAAAGAAATTCATTCTAAAAGTCTATATTGAGTATGTAATTGTAATATTGTTATGAGTTTAACTGCTAGTAAACTATTAGTCAACCAATTCCATGGATACTTTGATTAAGTCAAACTTAGTTACATATAGTTGCATACTTCTAAAGATGAAGAATATTGACCATATATTAAAACTTCAAAATTTTTACATGAAAGGTATAAATACACATGTATGTCATGCATTCATGTTAGGTGCATTTAGCCTTTCACTATGTAGTTTTCATGGAACTTATGTTTTAATGATACACATGTTAGGTACTTTTTAGTTTTCCCTGTAGGCTTAAAAAGTTTCTTAAATGTGTATTTCTATGTCCCTTAGGTGCTCTATGGATTTTGAAATTGTTTTAAATTCAAAACTGAAAAGATTTAAAAAAGCACTACCTTAGTCGTTGGAACGCGTTTCACTACCGTCATAATGCATTACACAGTCTGAACGATGAACACTTATCCAGTTTGAACCAAGGGCGGATGCAAGCGGGAACAAATGGGGGCCATGGCCCCCCAAAAAAAATTTGATATTCTACTTTTTATCCCTAATTTTATTAGAATATTATAATAATATAGGACTTGCCCCCCCCCCCCAAAAAAAAATTATATATTATACTTTTTACCATTAATTTTGTTAGAATATTTTAAAAAAATAGGACTTGCCTTCCCCCCCCCCCCAAATTTTTTTATATAATCATATATAAACTATTTTAAATTTTAATATCTTCAATCCGACCCTTCCTAACTAAATGTTCTAGATTTACGTGTCAATTTTTTTAAAATCTGATTGGTTGTCTTGTTACGATCTAATTAAGTTTAAGTTAATCTATATATATATATATATATATATTAGTGACGAATTTCTTTATTAAGGTGGCAGGCTTTTCATTCTAGATGACATATGTAAGGACCCAGAAAATCATTAAAGGGCAATTTGGTAATTTGCCAACATAGGCTAAGGATAGACTAGAGATAAATTAAAGATGTGTGAGATAAATTATAAAATGAGTCGATAAGTTATCAATATGGCACAGTGAGGCTAAAAAGAAATTTTGGTAATTTATTCAGGTACTGGTGTGAGCCTCGGGGCTACACAGTCATTTACAAAACGCAGATAAATATGAAAATCCAAATGATAGAATTTTGAGAAATGGACCTCATATTTAGAATCAGAACACTGAAATTATCTAGGGTGTTAGGTTTGGTGCGATTCTGATACAGTTTCAATTCAGGCTAGTGTGCGCGCATAGTTGGCCAACTGGCCACGTGGTACCTCGAGAATTGTGAGAAGCTTCTCCAAGAAGCTACTGAAAGCTTCTAAAAGAGGGACATGTGTCAATAATTGGGTGGTGGAAGGAGGAGTGATAGTGTGTGTGTGTGTGCAAGTGCATGGTAGGGGAACAAGATTAGACATTGATGGGAGAAGAACCATCTCTCATTTTCTTTTCTTTCTGATTTCCTTCTCCCTCTTCCTCACGCAACACTCTCTCTCCCTATCTTTTTCAAATTTTCTCTCTTCTCTCTTTCTCCTCATTTCTCTCACTCTTTCCCCCCCACAATTGATTAGTGCATGTGTGTGGGGATGAGCGTGTGTTTGGTGTGTGTTCTAAAAAAGAGAGAAGGGAAAATCGTGTGAGTATTATACACTTGTGTGCATATGTGTGAATCAAAGTGAGGGATTCACTGTGTGCATGTAGGTGTGTGTGTGTGTGTGATACAAAGTATGTGTATGTAGTTCACTGTGTGTTTATGTATGTGTGATAAACATACTGAAAAATCAAAACAGAATAGAGAAGAAGACGAGGAAAGAAAGAGAGGAAAAGAAGAGAAGGAAAATGAGGGAAAGAAGAAGAAAAAATGGAGGACAGACCTAGTACTAGAGCTCGACAGCCATTGACGCCATCTCCAAGCTTTCTCTCTCCTCAAAAGGTCTCTCTCTAGTTGAAACAATGAGGTAGGGACTTTTAAGCATATTGGACTTGGTTCTAAGCTATGTATGACTATTGTGAGCATATAGTGATGCTTGCATGAAGTGTGCATATTTTTGTGGATGCATATATATGTATATGTGTGGTTGGAGAGAGAACAAAAACTAGGTCTCTCAGTTTCTCCTTGGAATGACCCTAGAAATTAACAAGAATGAGGAAATAAGGTTTCCACCTCAATCTAAATGAGATTTCAGAATTTGGAGAGTGACAAAATAGCGACGAACTGGTTGAAAAACCAGTTTGCCAGAAAATCGTGCCCTAAGTACTGGATGTTTGTGTTTTTAGTGTATTGATCCACGAAACCTAGGCTAATGGAAGTAAAATGAGTTTTGGGATGATTAAGGATGAAAAATGGTTAAGAAAAATGAAAGGGAAAAATTGGAAATTTTCCAGTTTCGGTGACTTTGCTGGTGAGTCGGTTGGAGAAGATGATCGGAGGTGGTCGGCGGTGAGTCAATAGTCAACGCTGACTAGACAATCGAGTAGGTTCTCAGGTCATGGACCAGGTCAAGTCTCGGGTTCGGGTCTAGCCCATGGTTGGTTGGGTGTGAAGGGCCGTTTGGTTACGGTTGAATTGAAAATCCAAAAATTTATTAGAACTGGAACTAGGGTTATCCCTATTCCAAAAATTGAAATTGAAATTGTTAAAGACATGTTTGGCAACAGGGATTGAAAATTGATTTAGAAGAAATAAAAAGGGGGTTAACTTGTTTGAGTTAATTACAATTCAGTGAACTAATTTTAGGAAAATTACAAAAACTCCCACTTGTTTATAAAATTAAAAATAAAGCCAAGTAAAATGGAGGAACGGCCATTCTTAAGATTTTTGGGCATTCTGGACTTAATGACGAAGTCGGTTTAGACATTCGGGAACCCGAAATGGTCCCACATGAATATAGAAAATTATGAAAATGCCCCTAATAATAGTTTAAGAAACTTAAAGGCTAATTAAAATTCAGGAGGCGTTATTCCAAAGTTGTTGGATGCCCGAGATTCAAATATATGATTAAACTGAACAAATTGGGACCTGGTGATGGTCCCGCATAAAGTGAGAAAATGACGATTATACCCCTAGACTTATATTAAGCAATTGAAAGCCGAATTAAGATCTGAAAGAGGCGTTTTCAATGTTTTTGGATGTCAGAGACTCAAATATGATATCATAATAATGAAATAGGGACTCGGCAGTAGTCCCATATGAATATGTGAAATTATTAAAATGCCCCTAGACATGGAACAGATACTTAGAAGCATTGATAAAATATAAAGATGATACCTTTAAGATTGTTGGACCTTCTAGATTTGATTCGAAGGTCGATTTTGAGAGACAGCATCTTGGTAGACGAGCAACTTGTCCGGTAAATTATGAAAATGCCCTTATAGGCTTAAAAGATAATCAAATGACTTAAAGACAATACGATAGAGCTTCCTTAGGATTTTTGATACTCGGGAACATATTTTTTATATTCATTTGGGTAAATGGGTACCCGAGATGTAGGCTAAAGACTAATTGACCATAGAGAACCGTAAGACTTGATACGATACCTTAGTGCTATGGGACAAGGTGGTCCCGAGAATAGAACAAGAAATACATAAGACAATTGACAAACATTATGAAAGACACGGATAGTATTTCCTTGTAGTGGAGTGAGGATTGGGACTAGGACAATGTCTTGATGTGTTGATGTGTATACTTGCTATGTTACTCACATGATATGTTTATCTATATCATTTGATACCTTGCCATTACATCATTAGTATGATGTGATTGTTATATTGAATGTTATGATGTTGGATAATTGCATGATGGTACTGGATACATGTGATTTCCCTATTGATGTTTATCATGATTTATGTTACTGTCATGGAAATATATGACTATTATTACTCTTGTATCTATTCGTTAAATCATATATCCTCTCTCATGGTTGTTAGTATTGTTATGGATGTGAATGATGCTGATATGCATATTGTTAACTATACCTGAGCAATGTGAGATTGAGAGGATATTGATGTTGAAGAGCACCGTTTGTGGTATGGATTGAGATATTAGAATTTTGTAAAAAAAACACATATGAAAAAAAGACATAGAATGAGAATTAGTCACGTCTTTTGTGTGTTATTGAGCATAGTGAGATTGTGCTCTACCCGGGATTCTATTTATGATAGGGATGGTGTCTTCCCTCGGTTTGCAAGCCATAAACCCGAGCGAGTGGATCATTTGTTTCCATCAGGTTAGTAGCCCGTATAGCACATAGGCTTACGAGGAGCCAAATTAGGTGAATACTCATGGGATTGAGATTATTGACAGAATAGAATGAGATGAATAAGGTTTTATCCCCTTTTACTATGGGTGGAATTACTTGAGATTATTTTCCTTGACTCATCTGTGATATTTCATTATGATTATTGATGGATTGTATATTGCTAGTTTATGATACTATGACATTTGTGAATGGTTGCTTAGCTGTGAATGTATACATTATTCTTGTAGCTTTGAATAGGAAATGGAAGTGCTTCGTGGGTTAGGTAAGCTTACACTTACATTTTATGATTGGTTATGTATTTATATCCATTGTTCTTATGTCATTAAAATAGGACATGGAGGTGCTTCGTGAGATTATATGTTTATAATTATGTCATGTGTCTAGCCCTCCATATATTGACTACTTGGCTATTATTGTCAAACCACATGTAGTGGTGTGATGCCCTTTTTATACTTATGTTTATGCATGTGTTTGAGATACGATGATGTGATGGACTTGTGATGCATACTAGACTATAGGTTGTGTCATCTTCAGACGTGCATTAGTTTTTGGTATGCTGCTTGCTTGTGTGTTTTGAGAAACCCTACTGAGCGTTATGACTCACCCTGTTGTTTATAGGAATGACAGGTGTTGACTTGATAGAAGATAGTTGCAGGAAGCAATACAGGATGGATTGAAGTCAGTATAGCATTTAATTACATCCTTGTATTTATTCATTTATTTATTAAGGGTGTCTATACCCTTCAGACTATTGTTGTATATATATATATATATATATATATATCTATTGGACCGTAGAGTCAGCTCTGGACAGTTTCCATGTAGTACTCTATTGTTGGATGATTGACATAATACCCTTGAATGTAAGAAATTTCATTTAACCCTTGTTATAGGATTTGAACAAGTCTAATCAGGAAGCCGAACCGAAACCAATTAAAGGAAATTACTTTTAAAAAAAATAACTTGTATTTTATGTACTTGATTAGGATGGTTAGTCCTATTACACCTACCTGATCGGGGTCTAATGACCCCTTAGTCCGACCCTACGGGTCAAGGGCATGACAACATACTTTGCATTCATGTAAAGAAATTTCTAGTTTGGATTCAGTATATTCCCTTATTTATTAAGGTAATTGCGAATGTTATCTTTGCTAAGACGTTTTTGCTAAGAGAGATCTTAGAATAGACTTCTAAATCATTGCAAGGGTTGTTGCATACTAGTTAGCATGGAGCTACAGATAGTTAAATTATTTGGAATGAAGTGATTGTTGTATAAAGAAATACTTAACAAATGCAATCGACAGACAAGAGCAAAACGTAAAGAATTAGCGAGGATTGACTAATAAGTAAAGTTTACTAGGCAGCGTAATAGGTTAGTGATCACTAGTCTATTATTTCTTATACAAATTAGTATATTAGTGGGTACATTTTCTATTAATGGTGGATTTTCATCCCCGTTAGGATTTTATATGTAAAACCATGTGTCTTTCTTGCTCTCTTTGTTTTATCAGCAAAAGAAGAAATTTTTTTATTGATGTAAGTGAATATACAAGAGATACATGCACAATACATCAAAAGGGAGAATGAAAAAGGTGTCATGGTTCCCAACCATTATCCCAACCAAGTTGGCACCAAGGAAGATAACAAAATCATTCACCAGCAACAACCCAAAAGAAAGAGAAGGAGATGGTGATAAAACCTAAAGAGGTGCAAAACACCAAACCAAAATAGAGTGAAACTACAATATAGCAATGAAGACCCCAAACCAAAACCATAAAGGAAGATAGCTCCCAGAAGCTTTAGCAAAAACTCCACCAAAACTGAATACTTAGGCTGGAACACATACACCTCTCCATACCCCGCACCGGCAACAACCTAAAATGATGGAAATTCTACTACTTCAAATAATATCTTTGATCTGTTAAAGATTAAACATGAACTAATGGATTGAATAAATACATTTCTTCAGATAAAATATGCTCCATACAGCCACTCTAATTTGATAACCTCTATTATATCCTCAACGATAAATTGCTTTCCATTAAACACACAATCGTTCCTTGCTTTTCATACGGACCACGTAGTTGCAAAGAACAGAATATTCCAAATCAATTTGAACTTGACATCTTGCCACCAATTCATGAGTTGACAAACCCATCCTAGTAAGACCCAAATCATACTTAAGTGTGCTCTTATTTATTTTACTATATATTTTATTTTATTTTTAAGTATTTGGTCATATAATTAATAAGAGTCTAATTTTAATTCTATTTGAAGACTTAGTTTAATTACTTAAGTTTAAGATTCATGTCTACTTTTCTTTAGATTCATTAACTAGGAAATTTATTTGAAATTATCTGGGTAACTCTTTGAAGTAATTAATTAATTTAATTAAGTTAAATTTTAGTTAATTAATTATAACTTTAAATCGTCTCAAAGTACAAAACGATCAAGAATGTTTTTTGAAACAATTTTGACAAATATAAATATTAAGCGAAGTACAAAGCTACCCAAATACACTGTAATAAGATGAATGATCAACTTGGTATCTTCCTAGATTCACCAGATTCTTTTAACATCTTTTTTTGCTTCAGATATCCCCTTGCTCTAATGCAAATGATAACCTTTGCTACAAAAGTGATTGAAAATAATGGAACCGTCTTTTAAATTTTTCTTACGTAAATTAACATGCTTTGTTCCAGTTATTTGGAGTCTTCATCTAAATAGGGAGTTAGACTGAGAATAGTAGAGTTGTCAATATATGCACAAGGGCGGAGTTGAAAATTATTTTTGGGGTGGGCTAAAATGTTTTTGGGATTATCTTAGGAGGGATTTTTTTTGTTAAAGTTGGAATATTGGAGAATTTTAAGGAAAAAGCTTTTTATTCTCAAAATTAGAGAAGGATTGTAACATAATATTTTGTACAAAATTTGAGAGGAAAAAACCCGTCAAGCTTAAATATGTCTAGACCTGAACCTGGACGCGGACTGAGATCCAACGGATCCAGGTATCCAACCTAAAAACCCAACTCGTTTGCGCAAAAAAAAAGGTAAGAATAAAAAATAATGAATGAAATGTGGGTGTAAACCAAATGCAGCTTATATATATATATATATATATATATATCAACAATTGCATATTAAATTTAGTTCATAAGAGATATTTTAGTGATTTTTTTTTACTTGGGAGAACAAATGCATATGAAAAAGCATAATTTTTTTATAAAAGATGAAGTCCAGAATCACAAGTAACAAGCATGAGTGCCTCTAGCAGCAAGGCTTCTTTATCATAATCAGTGGCGTCTCATTTCAAGCCCAAACACCAAGTCATATGTTGTGCAACCAAAATTCTACTCTTCAAAATTTCAAGCTTTCTTGGAGGATAGGGTTATAGAAATTGAAAGAGTTCATAGTGTTTAACATTATAATTAAACACAAAATTTAGTTCTATGAAACGCAGACATCACCACCAGTAGCCCACAAACAATTGCATTAGGACTCTTGACTTAATTTATGTATTTATTTCTATAGTAAAAAGAGAAATTAGTAACAATAGTAAGTGTAAATTCCACTATGGAATGCCTTAATAATTTTCCTCCATATGCATCAACCTCATAGTATAGTAGTCTGATTCAATTCAAAAAAGTAAATCAATTACCAAAATTGGTACTAGCAACCTTGTTAATCAATATACAGTGTTGCATTATTGGGATACTTCATTTATAATATAGGTTTGTTTTGTATATAGCTATATACAATGAGTTGAAATGTGGGTGTAATCCAAATGCAGTCGTGTGATGGTTAAGTGCAGTAAATGTATGAAACTATAACAACTTTGAATGGTACGTCTTGAAGAAAAGTAAATTAGATGTAATGTAATGCAATGGTGTGATCGTTAACTGCTTGACGTTAGACTTTCTATTTACCAGTGGAAGACGGTTCTGGAAGGTTGAAGACAACTTCTTTACTAAGACTTTGTCTCTCTCTAACTTTTATGAATGTGTTTATATCTATTGTAACTTTGTTGGAGGGTTAAATTCTCTAACTTTAATATTGTATTAGAAAGAGAGAGAGAGAGAGAGAGAGAGAGAGAAGGACTGAGTGACTGTTAATGATTTAGCAGGTTAGGCCTTTAACGGGTCTTATCCGACGGATTTGTATTCGATCCCTTTAATTAGTTATTAACGAGTTCGGATCGAGTTTTCTTAATGGATTCGGATCTTATGTAAATGGCTCCAGGCAGGACCGGGTCCGACCTGGTCCGTTTACAGGCCTACTAGCATGCATGTATATGTATATGTATATGTATATGTATATGTATATGTATATTTCAAATCATTACTTAAATATTATAAGATATGAAAGATAGAAGTAAATAATACAAAATCTCATTGATTTGTAGATGTTGGATGCATAGTGGTTATAGTTTGAAATGATGACAGAATAGATTTTTGGATTTATTTTTAAAACAAACAAGAGGGAGTAGTGTACGTGGTTGGGATGAGCTAAATTTGACACAATCCCTGGATTATAGGAGAATGTAGCTGCCCATTCCCATGAATGATGAATATATATAGGTGACCCAAGGGCCAAGTTTACAGATCCAATCAAGTATGAGCAAGCAAAGGGAGACCGTTCGATTTTGAACCTAAAACATGACTCTTTACAAATGCCTTGGAAGAGGCTTTTCCATTACCCTTTTATTTAACAACAACTTCATTTTTAGGTAGTTGTAGTAGAGATATGAGATTATATTCAGTTTTTATATTAGTTGAGAAGATCCATGGAGAGCTAGCCTACAAGGGTATCTCATTGTGCAACTCAACTATCAAACCAACATGGGAATTATTATAAATCATTTTTTCAATTGATCTATTCTAATGATGAATTTTATTACTACTTTAAATAACGATGTAACATGGGTTATATCTCATTGGCGACTATGTACCTAGCTCATTAAGGAACGACATACAATATATGTATATATATATATATATAGAGAGAGAGAGAGAGAGAGAGAAAGAGATTGGTAAAATTAGAGGTCTAGAAGTGAGAAAAAGCATAGCAACACGCATTGAAATGAATGAAGTTTGGGGCAGCAAAGAGTTAGTCCAAAAAGGAGCAAAGATTAGGGTGTCAGCAACCCAAACCCCCCCCCCAACTCTCTTGACATTAGAAATCCCAAACACCGTGTTTTACTTACACGCAGTGCTATATATATATATATATATGTGTGTGTGTGTGTGTGTGTGTGTGTGTGTGTGTGTGTGTGTGTGTAGTTTAGCCCTTGATTTATTTATTGAAAATGAAGAACACGCAATTTAGTGAGAGGGAAAATCTTTTAAGAATCCAAAGTAAAGAAAGAAGGGTTGCTGAGGACAAAGAAAAAATGACTTAAAACTACTCAAATGGATGCCCTTTATACTCTTTTGAAAACAGAACCAAGCCCTATCTAATACCATGAATACATATTATTTTAATGACCACATGTAGCACACGGGAGGTTCAAGCCTTGAAGCTGACAATTTATTTGTCCCCTGGCTGGGTTAAACCATTCCATTTTAATACTTTACTCACTAGCTCTTTTATCTCTGCACAAAAACAAAATCACTTTACAATGTGAAGGTAATGGGTTTAATTTCCCTTTTTAAGTTTGTCTTTCCTATATTTGCTCTAATAATTGTCTAATATGTATATGTGAAAAGGGAATAGAACCCCATTTCTATATGGGTTCGTGTCTCACATTTGTTGCCGATGCTGGCTTTGACACTTTTATTTCAGAGACTCTTTTTGAAATTTAAGGCTCCAAAAAATAAATTAGTGTAGACTCGCCATTGGACTAATATATCAAAGTAGACAATACTTCTACATACGGGCTGAGCTGCGCATCTAACATGGTATCAGAGTTAGGATCAAAGCCTACGTCAAAATAGAAATGTTGGCATCCCATATCAATTAGGGAGGATGTCCATGATAGAGTTATAAAAACGATCACAAAACATCTCTATTTAAGCGACACTTTGGAATTTAAGACACAAAAAAACAAATCTCTGAACTAAAAAGTGAACAATACTTCTAAAAGCTATAATTGGTACAAAATAATATGGAAAACTACATTGAATTAATGGAACATAAAAGGTGTACAGTGCTTCCCGTTTTGATATCCATTATCGGTAGAGTGCATCCATCTAATTCAATTTGTAGGGGTTTCACATTATGATCCTTGTGAACTTATTCCTCTATATACACAAACATTATTTAAGTTGATTTTTACATGCTAGGCATATCAAGTGGCCAGTCTTTGAGTCCTCATCTTAAGGGATAAATACGGTTGGTTCTTCATAAAAACAAAAACAAAAATTCTCATGAATTACTTGTTAGGAAAAGTGGGTTTTTGAGCATAATAATTAGCTATCTTTGAGCTAAAGTTAAAATGGGTCCCATACATTAATTTTGGTGGGTCCAAATGAAAATGTGTTCTCCTTCATGAGGAGATTAAGATCATGTATTGGGTTACTCAAAACCATTAAGGAGTGAACGAGAAATTGTCTCCAAACATCACCACTTGGAAATGGTAACAAAAGCTTAAAGCTTGTGAAAAGCTTGTGTCTCACATAGGATGGGTATAAGGCTTTTAAAAAGTATATATACAATTACCTTGAAAGAATGTTTGGGCCCTAAGAGGCACCAAGTTTTGTAGAAAGGGAGAGGACCTAGCACATGTTTGGTTCACCACACACGCGTGCGCGCTACTGCACCGGGCTGAGTCGGGTTTGGGCCTTAGCCCGCTGTGTGTATATATTTTTGAGAAAAATTCATTTAAATAATTTTCCAAAACACTGTCATTTCTGTTATTGTTCCAAAATGATGTCGTTTAGTTATCAGATTAATTAATTCCAAACAACGTCGTTTTGCGTTTAAACCTTTGGTTTGAATTTTTACTAAATTGTCTTTTTCCTTGCGGCTCTTCGTTAAAATGTTGCGACTATTAGCCTTCGTGTCTGTACCAAACAGACACGAATGCTCTATATAAACATCACCTAAGCACCTACATTCACTCATTGTGTTTCATTAACATTTTCAGTGCATCCATAATTAGAGTGTAATGCCCTGAACTTATTTATCGATTAATTAATGTAATGATGTATTTTGCACAATTTAATGTGTTGATTTAATCGTCTTAGCTAGATTTTTAATACTACAAAAATTTGAATTAGTGAACCACGAAGATCATAACGAAATAAATACGACGCGAAGCTTAGAATATCGAGACCAACGGGGGTAAGAAACTATTGAAAGAAACCGTTTCGCAAAAAAAGAAATAAAAAGAGAGATAAAAATTAAAAAGCTAAAACATGGATTTCCAATAGCCAAAAAAAGCCTTAAGGCAAAACATAGGCAAAAATACCAAAAAGGACACTCTATAATAAATAATTAAAATAAAATAATTATAAAACACTTTATATATATATATGTACATATATATATGTGGTATGATGGCTGCTGTTTTGCTGTAGGTAACAAGCAGACCTAACCATAGATGCACTCATATATGAGCTGCTGTGTGCAACATGATGAGTGTACCATGGTGGTTGAGTGAAAGGCAAGCAATAGACTGAACATATATATATATATAGGGTGCAGCAGCTAAGGGCTTTAGAATCCTCTTTTGATATATATATATATATATATATGAGCATTGTGATTACATCATCCAAGTGTGTGTATGTGCTGCATCTCTTAACCATGAGGAGGCCAAACTGTGTGTGTGCATAAGTGACCCAAGAGTGAGGTAGAGAGAGAGAGAGAGAGTGTGAAGGAAGAAGAATGAGGAAGAAGAAGAAGAAGAATTTGAGCAGATTTGAAGGAGCTTGAGAGGATCAAGTTGAGCCACGATTAGAGAAAAGCTCACTATCTAGAAGGTATACAACACCTTAAACTGAATTTTTTTTCCTTTTGAAATTTAGTGTTTTATTTAAGAACTAAAATGCATGCATGAGATACTGAAACATTTAAGGGCCGACCTGAATAAATTGAAAGGGGTGAAAAGGGCTTGAAAAGCCCTAAACCGTGAATGACTTCCATTGTTAGACCTCCAACAGTGCAGGTCTGAGTTGACCATCACAGAACTTACTTTTGAAGTTTTAAAGTTAAAATAGACCTCAAGAGGGTTTTAAAAACCCTATGACACAACCCAAACCCTCAAGGGAAGACCATTGAAAATGAAGTTGCAGGTCTCAGGTTTGGAATCCAATCCCTGAAATAGACTCCGAGCCCTTGTTTTAGGAATGAGGATTGAACCCACATGCCATGACGGACATAATAAGCGAAACCTCGCAGGATTTGGTGACGAAATAAGGGTGCACGAAGTAGTTGCAGCTCGAAGCTATCCAACCTACCATGGCCCCTAGAGCTTGATTCAAGCCCTAAAATGAATGCCAAGTCCTTGCCCTTACCTCCAGTAGCCCACGCCACCTAAAAGCAGAGATCAAACCAACCTCAGAATGCACGAAATGGGAAAAACATGAAAATCAGAAATTAGGGCAACAGTCGTGGGGAGCTTGGGACGAAGATGAACAGTGATCCCAAACGAAACCATTTAAAACGGTCTTTTCCACACGACACCGTTTCAAAAGACCATGTGATGTTAAACCTAAAACCTAAACTACTTCGTTTAAGTTAGGAACATTAAGTGGGACGACGTGGTTTCAGTTTCGTGTTTTTAAATAAGTTAGGAGCCGACCTATTTGGATACTAAGATAAGAAATTAAAATTGGTAACCCCATGCAGAATAGGGATATCGTCTTATCCTAGCCCTGCTTGTACGCTGTTTGGATTGGGAAAAATCAGAAAAATAAAAGGGGAGCTGCAGCTACCCTAGATCTAACCCATGACCCCTCGCAAGCCCAAGCTTTAAACGAAACCCAAGGACCACTGAGCCACTCACGCCACTGTTGAATGTTTTTGAATGAAATATTATATAATTATATAATTAATTAAATTAAATTAATTAATAAAATAATAGTAAAATAAAATGATATTCAAATTAAATAAATAAATAGTGCTTTTTGACTATTTCGAACATTCCGGACCCAATGGCAGGGTCCGTTTTGCTAGATGAGATTTCAAAAAATTAAGTCCTATAAAATATGACATTACCATTTTGCCTTTAGGAGTATCCGAAGTCAAATGAGAAGCCGCGAAGGCCTAGATTTATTTTCTTGAACGTTCTGGACTCAACGGTGGAGTCCGTTTACCCAAATAAAATACTCTGAAGGCCAATGTATAAAATTTAGCAACCTTAAAAAAAATATATATATATATATATATATATATATTAAATAATACCGAGAGAGTTAAGTAAATCACGAACGTTAGCATCAACCTAGATAATTAAAATGGGTTAATAATAATTAAATTTTTGATGTATAGGAACCTCCAAGGGGAAGGAGAAGGAGATTTAAATAGGTAGAACTGCTGAAAGTTATTTTTGAGGTAAGTAACTCCTACGCTTTAATATGGGTTTTTCCTTAGCCATGTCACATTTTGTCTTAATGCTGCCAACATTGTACTCCATTACCTACCTGATGATCCTAAATTCTTTGAATTGATGCCAATCAATTTGTGATGCCTGTATTTCGGATTTGATTTGTTTGCCTATATCATTTGAGAACTTTATTGTTGATATTTGAGCTTAATTATACCTTCTTGTATGCCATGTCGTGATCTTGTGATATATGATGTTTTTGGAAATCTTATTATACCACACACGTTATGACTCGTTGATTGAGAAATTGATTAATTCACATGTTTGTATATCCTATGTGGTATTTTGTTGATCATGACATTTTGTAAGTGCTTGGGGTTGTGCTCAGTCACAACGGCCCACCTACTCACAGATGGTGTTTTAGACCTACATAGTCATTTGTGTCCTTTGGGACTTGTGATGAAAGAGCTCTTACGCTATTCAGTAAGCCCAGGACAGAGAGACGGACCTGAATGTGCATTTTGGGGGTATGACGGGCCCTGTTTGGTTTACGCATCTATTTTGTTAGAACTCAGTATATGATATTTTGGCATTCATTGAATGATCATATTTTATTCCTTGTGAATGATCATATTATTGCAAGCATGTTATGCTTTTGATTGGCTAACATTTTGTATGTGCCAGTGATTCATCATGATAGGCTAGATCCCATTTTGATTGATTTTGTCATTGCCTTCTTATATAATATTATGGGATATGCGTCTATTTGGACCCTCGGGTGATTGTTACTCATTTTGGTAACTAGCTATTTGTTATCCCTTTCTTCTAATATTTTTTATTATTCTTGTGGACTAACTCTAACCCATGGAAAAACTAAGAATTTACTTACTAAGCTCTGTTAGCTCACCCCTATTATATTTTTTTCAGGACAGCAAGATTTGGGAGGACCCTCGGGGGTTCAGGTGGACTAGGACGCCGACGAGTTTCTAGTACCCCTCTTGGCGAGTTTTGTGATAAGATGAATACTGTGAGGTCTTAATTTCTCCCATGACACCATGGTCCTGTCTGTTTTGCATTTTGAGGATCTATATTTCAAACACTTACATTTTGGCATGTATAATGACAATTTGATAATGGTACTAGATTTGCTATTGATTGTAACTTATGCTTATTAAATGTTTATACAATGTTTAAGATCCTTTTGGCGAGGAACGACCCACGAGCCGCAGACTCGCTCACGGACCCCTAATCTGCATAGGGTGGGTTTTGGGTCGTGATAGAGTTGATATTAGAGCATATGGTTCTAGTGGTTCATGGGAGATTAAGGCTAAAGTATTACAACTCGCTAAAGTTTGAGGGTCATAAGTCTAAAGGTCAATTAATTCATTAAACTTTGTGAACTATCCATTTTGTAGTGTGTGGTGCATACTCGCAGTATGACTATGGAATCTGATAAAGAACGGCTAGATCAAATAGAGCAAATACTGAATCGAGTAGTGGAGGCACTACCTGTGATCCAGACTCAAGCGAATGGGCCAACACAACAGAATCCTCCCCTAGCTCAAGGAGACAGGCCTAGACATGAAGAGGACCCAACTTATCTTTATAAACGATTTCAGAACATGAAATTGTCTATCTTCGATGGTAAAAGAGGATCCTTAGCAGTTGAGGAATAGATGCTAGGAATGGAGAAGATCTTTAGAATTCTGACATGTACAAATACTCAAAAGGTAGCCTATGCCACTTATATGTTCACGGGGGCAGCGCACAAATGGTGGCTTTTAAAGAAAGCCCGGGAGCCCAATATGGGTTGGCAACGATTCACCGAGGTTTTCAATCAAATGTCACTTTCCATGAGAAGTCCAAAACAAGAAAATTATCAAGTTTATGGTCCTCCACCAGGGAGGCATGTCAATTGAAGAGCATGAGGCCAAGTTCACCGAGTTGGCCAGGTTTGCCCCGAACGTTGTAAACACCGAGGACATGAAAGCTCGCAAATTTGAAGGGGGTCTCAGATGGGCCATTAAAGATAGAATTCGGCCCCATTGGCTTGCCACCTACGATGAGGTAGTGATGACCGCCAAGATTATAGAATAGAGCCGTGAGGAGTTTGCAAGGAGACGGGGAAATCAGAGGTCTGGGAACAACAGGAACAGAGGGACAGGGATCATCGACATTCAAAACTGGCAGTGGATCACACAACTCCAGTGTAGGGTCTAGTCAGAGGAAGGCCAAGTCTTAGGATGAGGGCGCACCTAAATGCCCCACCTACTAGGGATTTCACAAAGGACCGTGCTATCGTGACACCAAGGCCTGCTTCAATTGTGGACAAATGGGACACTTCAAGAAGGACTATCCTAGGAGTGGCAAGTCAAGTGGTCAGTTCTACACTAGCCGCGTCAACTTCTGTGGCGAGGCCCCAGCAGAGGAGTGAGGGACCCAGGACTGAGCAGCAGCAACCGAGGAGAGTTTTCTTTATCACACCTGGGGATGTTCGAAGCCACTACCTCTATAGTTGTAGGTACTATTACAGTTTGCTCTCAGCCTGCACACGTTTTATTTGATACTGGATCCACGCACTCATTTATATCACCAGCATTTTCTGATAAATTGAACATAGAAGCCAAGCCCCTAGGTTATTTATTGACTGTTACTATACCATCGGGGGAGTCCTTATTTAGGAATGTTATGTATAGATCTACGGTTTTGATGTAATTCTTGGGATGGATTGGTTGATCGCAAATCATGCCACCATTAACTGCATAGCTAAGAGAGTTGATATACAGGGACCAGGGCAATGGAGTATTCTTTTTTAGGGGACGGGAGTAGTCACCCCGCCCTATTTTGTCTCTTCTATCCAAGCTAGACATATGCTCCGTAAGGGATGTAATGGCTTTTTGTGCAGTGTTATTGATAATCGCACACAAGAGCCCATCCTTGACCAGATCCCAATTGCCCGAGAGTTCCCTGATGTATTTCTAGCTGACCTGCCTAGCATGCCCATTGATTGAGAGATTGAGTTTTGTAGTGATGTGATTCCTGGCACAACACCAATGTCCAAAACCCCGTATAGAATGGCGCTGACTGAGCTAAAAGAATTAAAGCTACAATTGCAAGAATTGCTTAACAAAGGATTCATACGGCCCAGCTCATCGCCGTGGGGTGCCCTAGTACTATTTGTTAAAAAGAAATATGGGACCATGTGATTGTGTGTGGATTATCGTGGGCTAATAAGGTCACCATCAAGAACAAATACCCACTGCCACGGGTAGATAACTTGTTTCGACCAGCTTGAAAGGGGCACAGATCTTTTCCAAGATAGACCTAAGATCGAGGGTATCACCAGCTTAAGGTTAAGCTAAATGATGTGCAAAAAATGGCATTCAGGACATGATATGAGCACTATGAGTTCCTTGTGATGCCATTTGGGGTGACCAATGCCCCAGCTGGCCTTCATGGATCTGATGAATCGAGTCGTCAAGCTGTTCTTAGATGACTTCGTGATCATTTTTATTAATGACATATTGATTTATTCCGAAAGCCCTAAAGAGCATGAAGTACATCTGAGGAAAGTCTTGCAAAAGCTGAAGGAGCAGAAACTGTATGCAAAGTTAAAGAAATGTGAGTTTTGGCTTCCTAGCATATCATTTCTGGGGCATGTGGTTACTAAGGATGGGATTTCAGTAGATTCACAGAAGATAGAGGCCATTGTTAATTGGCCCCAACCAACCTAGTGTCATAGGAGGTCCGTAGCTTCATGGGACTAGCCGGCTACTACAGATGATTTGTACAAGATTTCTCAAAGATAGCCGCACTGATTACCCAACTGACGAAGAAGAATACCCCATTTGTATGGACTAAGGAAAGAGAGAAGAGCTTCCAAGAATTAAAGAGCCATCTAGTATCAGCCCCGATTTTGACAGTAACAGATGGGACTGAGGGCTTCGTAATTTACAGTGATGCATCACACAAGGGCTTAGGGTGTGTGCTGATGCAGAAAGGCCGGGTAGTAGCCTATGCTTCGAGGCAGTTGAGACCCCATGAAAAGAATTACCCGACTCATGATCTTGAGCTAGCAACAGTAGTGTTTGCATTGAAGATCTAGAAGCACTATCTCTAGGAGGGCAACATGTGAGATCTTCACAGATCATAAAAGCCTCAAGTATCTTTCTACGCAAAAAAATCTCAACATGCGGCAATGGCGATGGTTAGAATTGATCAAAGATTATGAGCTTAGCATCCAGTATCACCCGGGGAAGGCCAATGTAGTTGCCGATGCCCTAAGCAGGGAGTCATTAGGGAGCCTTGCTCGCTTGTTAACTACACAGTTAGAGTTGCTAAAGGAGATAGAAATGATAGAGACAGAGGTGGTTCTACCAGGCCCTAGAACAGTGCTAGCCAATGTGACAGTCAAACTAACGATTGTTGATAAGATTAAGGAGCGGCAGACCAGAGATGAGAAACTAGCCAAATTTCGAGTAGATGCTGAGATAGGCAAGAATCCAGAATTTAATGTCCGGGGTGGGGTGTTGTACTTTCAAGACAGAATTTATGTGCTAGATGTGCCCGAGATTAGAAAGGAGATCCTTTAGGAGGCTCACAACTCGAAGTTCGCTATACGCCCCCGGAAACACAAAAATGTACCATGATAGTCTGAAATACTTACTAGTGGTCAGGAATGAAGAGGGACATAGCTAAGTTTATAGCACGATGTATTAAATGCCAGCAAGTCAAAGTCGAACATCAAAAGCCAGGTGGACTTCTACAATCGCTCCCAATACTAGAGTGGAAATGGGAGCACATTACCATGAATTTTGTGTCAGGGTTACCGCAGGGGAATGATTCTATTTGGGTGATTGTGGATAGATTGACTAAGACAACACACTTTCTTACGACTAAAACAACTCATACACTGGAGCGTTTAGTGGCGCTCTAAATTCGAGAGATTGTTCGGCTACACGGCATCCTAGTTTCTATAGTATCTGATCGAAACCCAAGGTTCGTGTCCCAATTTTGGAGGAGTTTACAAAAAGCAATGGGCACGCAACTTAGTCTTAGTACCGCCTACCACCCAGAGACAGATGGACAGTCTGAGAGAACGATTCAGATGTTAGAGGATATGCTACATTTTTGTTTTATGGATTTCAAGGGAAGCTGGGAGGAGCAACTACCCCTAGTGGAATTCACATACAACAACAGTTATCAATCCAGCATTGGTATGGCACTATATGAGGCACTGTACGGCAGAAAGTGTCGATCTTCAGTATGCTGGACAGAAGTATGGGAAAGAAATTTATTTGGCCCAAAAATAGTGGAACAAACAACTGACAAAAATTCCAGCTGATTAGACAACGTCTATTGGCAACTCAAAGCCGCCAAAAGAGTTACGTCGATGTTCAAAGAAGGGAGCTGGAATTCGAAGTGGGTGATTTTGTGTTCTTGAAAGTGTTGCCCATAAAGGGTGTAGTAAGATTTGGGAATAAGGGAAAGCTAAGGCCACGCTACATCGGACCCCTTAAGGTCAAGAAACAAATCAGGCAAGTGGCATACCAGCTTGCCCTACCAAAAGAATTGGCTCACGTGCACAACGTCTTCCATGTTTCTATGCTGAGGAAGTATTTGCACGATCCGAACCAAGTGGTTGAACATGAGCCGCTGGAGGTCCAAAAAGATCTAACGTATGTTGAGCAGCCAGTGCAGATCTTGGATCGCCAAGGAACAAGTTTTGCGAAATAAGACAATTCCGCTAGTAAAGGTGCTATGGAGGAATCATCAGATTGAGGAAGCCACTTAGAAGCGAAAGGATGAAGTACGTGCTAGGTACCCACACCTCTTCGTATGTGAGATGGGCCAATTTTGAGGACAAACTTCTTTTAAGAGGGGAAAGATGTAATACCCCGAACTTATTTATTGATTAATTAATGTAATGGTGTATTTTTCAAAATTTAATGTGCTGATTTAATCGTCTTAGCTAGATTTCTAATACTACAAAAATTTGAATTAGTGAACCACGAAGATCATAATGAAATAAATACGACGCGAAGCTTAGAATATCGAGACCAACCCGGGTAGGAGACTACTGAAAGAAGCCGTTTCGCAAAAAGAGAAATTAAAAGAGAGATAAAAAGTAAAAAGCTAAAACATGGATTTTCAATAGCCGAACAAGGCCTTAAGGCAAAACATGTCAAAAATACCAAAAATTACAATGAATGGGTTTTAAACCCTTAACCAAGTGAGGCAAGCATCTTGCTACCCAAAAAGATAACCATTGAGCTACCAACCAATTTTGTGTTATATGTTACACATGAAATATATATATATATATATACATAAAAAGGACACTCTAGAATAAATAATTAAAATAAGATAATTATAAAACACTTTATATATATATATGTATATATATATATATGTACATATATATATATATGCGATATGATGGCTACTGGGTTACTGTAGGTAACAAGCAGACCTAACCTTAGATACACTCATTTATGAGTTGATGTGTGCAGCATGATAAGTGTACCATAGTGGTTGAGTGAAAAGGCAAGCTATAGACTGAACATATATATATAGGGGGCAGCAGCTAAGGGCTCTAGAATCCTCTTTTGATATATATATATATATATATATAAGCATTATGATTACATCGTCCAAGTGTGTGTATGTACGGCATCTCTTAACCACGTGCAGGCCAAACTGTGTGTGTGCATGAGTGACCCGAGAGTGAGTAGAGAGAGAGAGAGAGAGAGAGAGAGAGAGAGAGAAAGAGAGTGACTGAAGAAGAAGAAGAAGAAGTTGAGCAGATTTGAAGGAGCTTGAGAGGATCAAGTTGAGCCACGATTAGAGAGAAGCTCATGTCTAGAAGGTATACGACACCCTAAACTGAATTTTTTTCCTTTTGAAATTTTGTGTCTTATTTAAGAACTAAAATGCATGCATGAGATACTGAAACATTTAAGGGCCGACCTAAATAAATTGAAAGGGGTGAAAAGGGCTTGAAAAGCCCTAAACCATGAATGACTTCTATTGTTAGACCTCCAATAGTGCAGGTCTGAGTCGACCATCATAGAACTTACTTTTGAAGTTTTAAAGTTAAAATAGACCTCAAGAGGGTTTTAAAAACCCTATGACGCTGACCCAAACCCTCAAGGAAAGACCACTGAAAATGAAGTTGTAGGTCTCGGGTTTGGAACCCAGACCCTGAAATAGACTCCTAGCCCTTGTTTAAGGAATGAGGATTGAACCCCCATGCCATGATGGACATAATGAGCCAAACCTCGCAGGATTTGGTGACGAAATAAGGGTTCACGAAGCAGTTGTAGCCCAAAGTTATCCAACCTACCATGGCCCCTAGAGCTTGATTCGAGCCCTAAAATGAATGCCAAGTCCTTGCCCTTACCTCCAGTAGCCCATGCCACCCAAAAGCAGTGATTAAACCAATCTCAGAATGCATGAAATGGGAAAAACATGAAAATCAAAAATTAGAGCAACAGAGCTTGGGACGAAGATGAACAGTGATCCCAAACGACACCATTTAAAACTGTCTTTTCCACACAACACCGTTTCAAAAGACCATGTGATGTTAAACCTAAAACCTAAACTACGTCGTTTAAGTTAGGAACATTAAGTGGGACAACGTTGTTCCAGTTCCGTGTTTTTAAATAAGTCAGGAGCCGACCTATTTGGTTACTAAGATAAGAAATTAAAATTGGTAACCCCATGCAGAATAGGGGTATCATCTTATCCTAGCCCTGCTTGTATGCTGTTTGGATTTTGGAAAAATCAGAAAAATAGAAGGAGAGCCACAGCTCCCCTGGATCAAACCCATGACCCCTCTCAAACCCAAGGTTTAACCCAAACCAAGGACCACTGAGCCACCCACGCCACTGTTGAATGTTTCTGAATGAAATATTATATATTATATAATTATATAATTAAATTAATTAATAAAATAATAGTAAAATAAAATGATATTCAAATTAAATAAATAAATAGTGTTTTTTGACTATTTCGAACGTTCCGAACCCAACGGAGGGTCCGTTTTGCGAGATGAGATTCTAAAAAATTAAGTCCTATAAAATATGAAATTACCATTTTGCCTTTAGGGGTACCCGAAGTCAAATGAGAAGCCGCGAAGGCCTAAATTTATTTTCTTGAACGTTCTGGACACAACGGTGGAGTCCGTTTACCCAAATAAAATACTTTAAAGGCCAATGTATAAAATTTAGCAACCTTAAAAAAATATATATATTAAATAATATCAAGAGAGTTAAGTAAATCACGAACGTTAGCATCAACCTAGATAATTAAAATGGGTTAATAATAATTAAATTTCTGATGTATAGGAACCTCCAAGGGGAAGGAGAAGGAGATTTAAATAGGTAAAACTGCTGAAAGTTATTTTTGAGGTAAGTAACTCCTACGCTTTAATATGGGTTTTTCCTTAGCCATGTCACATTTTGTCTTAATGCTACCAACATTGTACTTCATTACCTACCTGATGATCCTAAATTCTTTGAATTGATGCCAATCAATTTGTGATGCCTGTACTTTGGATTTGATTTGCTTTCCTATACAATTTGAGAACTTGATTGTTGATATTTGAGCTTAATTATACCTTCTTGTATGCCATGTTGTGATCTTGTGATATATGATGTTGTTGGAAATCTTATTATACCGCACACGTTATGACTCATTGATTGAGAAATTGATTAATTCACATGTTTGTATATCCCAGTGTGGTATTTTGTTGATCATGACATTTTGTAAGTACTTGGGGTTGTGCTCGATCACAATGGCCCACCTACTCACAGATGGCATTTTGGACCTATGTGGTCATTTTTGTCCTTTAGGACTTATGATGAAAGAGCTCTTATGCTATTCAGTAAGCCCAGGATAGAAAGGGAGACCTGAATGTGCATTTTGGGGGTATGTCGGGCCCTATTTGGTTTACGCATTTGTTTTGTTAGAACTCAATATATGATATTTTGGCATTCATTGAATGATCTTATTCTATGCCTAGTAAATGATCATATTATTGCCAGCATGTTACGCTTTTGATTGACTAACGTTTTATATGTGGCAGCGATTCATCATGATAGGCTAGATCCCATTTTGATTGATTCTGTCATTGCCTTCTTATATCATATAGTGGGATATGCCTCTATTTGGACCCTCGGGTCATTGTTACTCATTTTGGTGACTGGCTATCTATTATCCCTTTCTTCTATTATTCTTGTGGACTAACCCTGACCCATGGCAAAGCTAGGAATTTACTTACTGAGCTTTGTTAGCTCACCCCTATTATATTTTTTTCAGGAAAGCAAGATTTGGGAGGACCCTCGGGGGTTTAGGCGGAATATGACGCCGACAAGTTTCTGGTACCCCTCTTGGCGAGTTTTGTGATAAGATGAATACTTGTGAGGCCTGAATTTCTCCCATGACACCACGGTCCTGTCTGTTTTGCATTTTGAGGATCTGTATTTCAAACACTTACATTTTGGCATGTATAATGACAATTTGATAATGGTACCAGATTTGTTATTGATTGTAACTTATGCTTATTAAATTTTTATACAGTGTTTAAGATCCTTTTGGAGGGGAACAGCCCACGGGCCGCAAACCCGATCACGGACCCTTAATCCACATAAGGTGGGTTTTGGGTCGTGACATAGAGAAAGTTCAAAAACTTTTGGTTCACTGTGCACAGAGAAAAATTGTGTTTTTTCACTGTGCAATAACCATTTCATCTTGGGAGGCAGACGTCATAGAAACTCGTGAGCACCATTATACGAGGGCGTATTCTTTCTTAAAGAGATAGTGTCAATGCTAGACTTGATCTGTTCCATCTTTCTGATTCAGAAACTTGTAAATTTCTTTAATTTTTGTTTTCCTTTTGATGAATTTTGTATACAGTTTCTAAACAGTAATTTGTTTCTGGTTTTTAATTCTGGAATCATAACTCCGTTTTAAGACCTTAGAACATAATTAGTTTCTGTTATCTGTAAATTCAAGTTTTCAGTATCTAGTTTTTGTATTTACCAAATACAGAAAATAGATTATGTATTTACAGAATACAGAAAACAGGTTCTGTATTTTTTTTCAAATTATTCTACCGCTAAAATAAAACGGAATTTATAAATATTGATTAACATTACTTTGCAATAATAACAATAAAATAGTATTTATTCTCTCAAGGGATCCCACCCTCTCCTCACAAGTTAGGTTTAGAGATAAAAATCAATGAGGTAGGTGTGGGTGGCGATGGGGAATGAGAAAATAGATTAAATCCCGACACAGATTTAGGATGAGAATGTGTTTAGAACTTTAGGTACCTCTATCCCTTTTTGATTATATATTTAAATTACATAAATATCATTTAATATTCTCTTCAGGTATATATGTAAATCTAGATTTATTTCTATACATAATGTGTGTATATTTATTGTGTATATAAAATATATATATATATATAAGCTAAGGATCAGAAGCCCAATCTGTATGGGCTTCAAAAGGTAAATGTCTCCACTAGCTCTTTATTATCACAGTGTTAATCTATCAAACAGTCATTGGATCTTCCCGTGGTAGGGTCATATATGGGTGGGTTGGACCTCATCCAGCAGAGCTTAATCCAAACCATTTAGCAATTTGTTTGGTTTTAATAGAATTCCATGAATGGGAAAGTCTCAACCCAGATTATAGTAGGTTGGGCCTACGAGTGTTCTGATTCAATAGAAGCCCGACCAACCAAATCTGAATTTAATATACATATATGTGTAATGATATACCACAAAGTGACAGACCAGTCCCCATATGACACGTGTGATTACAGATCACATAAAGCTTGGCCACGCAGAACAGACTCGGACCATTCAAAGCAGGCTTGGGTAATTAACCTTTAGAACTCACAGGTTCGAGCATAAGGCCTTCAAGCCCCCGTCGGTGTCCAGAGCTCATCACCTACCTTAAACATCCTACCGAGTAAAGGATAAGGAAACAGTCTTCAACAAGGAAACTGCCACCCACAGATATCTCTCAAAGCGCAATGTCTAACATGGTAACTGCTATTCTCCGATGATCAAATCCCTACTTCTATGTCTCCAAATCCTAATCAACTTAGGAAAGCCACAGCCTGTAAATTAAACCCTTAAGGTACGTTTTACATTCAAGCTCATTCTTTGATTTACAATTACAGTCTTTCAATTCAGTTTATTTGACATAAGCATTGGAGCGGCTACCGCCGGAGCCAATCCAGTGGCCCTCTGATCCTTCTCTTTTGAGTGTTTCTCAGGCAACGGAGTTTGGAGCCCCTACCGACCAAAAAGTGCAGCATCAGTTTGGCGCCGTCTGTGGGAAACGACATTCATTCTTTCAACAAAAGCACCCTACTTACAAACAGACTCATCCTCCTTCTCATCGGAGGACCATGGCTCCCAATCTCTTACCGAGAAAAAATACTCAAAATCCTCAAAACCCTCAACCCCGGCCGCCTGCCAAATAAGGAAGGAGACGAACAATTGATCCCATGCGGCAAGCGCTTGACTCAGTCAAACGACAAAACGAGTTGATACAAGAACAGTTACTTGCCATGTCTGAAACTCTGGCAGTACTCACCCAGAACATTGGAACTAACCCTTTGAATCCGCCCGTCAATACGGCTGGTCAAAGGACACAATCTCCTACCACTGCTACAAGCGGAGGATTTCATGAAGAGATTCCCAATAATCAAGCGGTGTACCCCCAAAGGTGTCGTCCACATTAACTGAGACCCACAGCCATGAGCAGTTGTAGGCAAGGGAATACCAACTTTCATTCCAGATATCCACTGTAGAAGCACCACCAGGGCTCCAACCCTAGGGGCTTCAGGAGTGAATCAAGCACCGCAAGAGTCCCAACCTCAAGCGGCTCCTGCTCCTCTAGTTTAAGAGCACCAAAATCCCCTACAGCCATGGGACATGCCCATCCTATTCAGGTAAGAGCCGAAACTGCAAGGCAAGACTGACAAGATGTCCCGCCCAGGGACCCACAAAGAGTTGAAGAAATTGTGGACTCTATGGACAGTACTGTTATGATGAGGGGTATCCAAATCCCCTAGAGTAGGACGATTTAGCCCTTTTGCTTAGAAGGCTTGCCACACCGTTCACCCCTACGATCATAGCGGAGGAGAGGCCGAGGAAGCTCGTTGTCCCAAAGTTCACCCCTTATGATGGGACTAGGGACCCGGGAGATCATTTTTCTCATTATCAGCACACCATGGCACTACACGGAGCTTCTGATGCCTTCATGTGCCATACATTCATTACCAGCCTCAAGGCACAGCTCTGAAGTGGTTCCACCATCTCCCACCGAGCTCAGTCACCAACTTTTATGAGCTCGGTAGGCGCTTCCTAGACAGATTCATGACTAGTGGGAGGTTGAGGAAGGGCCTAGAATTCCTATTTAAAGTAAAACAGTCCAAAGAGGAACCCCTCCGAGGTTACATTGCACACTTTAATGCTGAGCTTACGGAGGTTACAGACTGTAGCCGAAGCTTTTTAGTAGTTGCCATGACCTCTGGACTCGCACAAGGAGGCTTCAAGGACTCTCTGACGAAGAGCCCTCCTGCCGAGATGGTAGCCCTCATGGATCGAGCAAGGAAATATATAAACCTAGAGGAAGCAAAAAGTCCTTCTCAAAAGAATAAAGAGCAAACTCAGCAAGGATGACCAGAAGAAAGATTCTAGTTCAAACAAAAAGAGGGTCAGAAGCCTGGACAAAAGAACAGCCTCCAAAACTCAAAGCAGCACTACACCAAGAAGGTTCACTACCTTTACTCCTTTGAATAACTCCCTAACCCACATACTTCGGCAAGTCCGGTCACTGAGAAAATCTAAGATGGCTAGAGCTGTTAAGAGGTGACCCCAGCTATTGGGATATGAGCAAGTATTGTGATTTCCACAAAGATCATGGGCACGCAACTGACACATGCAAGACCCTTAAGCATGAAATCGAGTAGCTCACAAGGAGAGGACGACTGCGGGAGTTTGTTAGGCAAGACCGGAGGTAGAACACCCGTAACAACAAACCCTAGCAGAGAAGACCAGACAATAGGCTAGACCAAAGGCCCGAGCTAAGGCCTGAACAAAGAGATGGAAGGAATGAGCCTCAGCATCAGAATAATCAAGTTATCTTCGTCCTCCATGTAGATACCCCGGCAATCGGGACGTCCAACTGAGCAAGAAAATGGTATGGCCGGGAGGCCATAATTACTCCCAGCATCCTACAAGGTCTCCAGTATCGAGAAAAGATTGAGGTCGGTACTTGAGATCTAGTTCTCGGATCAAGATCTTACAGGAGTACACTGTCCTCACAGTGAAGCCCTCATTATCTCCCTCAAAATTGCCAACTTTGAGATCCGAAGAGTCTTGGTGGATCTAGAGAGTTCTGCGAATGTGCTATTCTACGAACCCCTCAAACAAATGAAACTCAATCCCAGCGACATCAGGCCCACCATTGCTATTGGTAGGATTTGATGGGAACCTCAGTACCCCACTGGGAAGGATTGACCTTCCGACCACAGTAGGAGAAGGAGAGGGACAAAAGACGACAATGTCAGAATATATGGTTTTAAATGCCAAGTCCCCTTACAACGTCATAATTGGTAGACCTTGGCTTGTATTAGATGGGAGTAGTCACTTCAACCCTTCACCAATGTTTGAAGTACGTCCACAATCATGCTGTGTACTCCATCAGAGGATGTCAACCGACCGCTCGAGAGTGTCATGCTCTCGCACTCAAGGAGAGGCCCCTTAAATAGCAATTACAACACGCCCGTGAAAGTAGGGATCCAGACCTCACCCACCATCATGAGGTGGAAGACTGCCCTTCCAAAATTGATGAACATTTGAGCCCCAGAGGGAGGGACAGCAGGGCCAAACCCGTAGGTGATCCTATCAAAGTGCTAGTCAGCTCGGAAGAGCAAGGGCCCTACTTACAGATTGGTCCAGACCTGACACCTGCTGAGCAAGAAGAGATGGTAAAATTCCTAGGAAACAACCTCTTAGTGTTTGCCAGGGGAAACAAAGGATATGGAAGGCATAGATCCAGACCTCATCACTCACAAGTTAATGGTGGATCCTGATCACCCAGATCCAGACCTCATCACTCACAAGTTAATGGTGGATCCTGATCACCCCCCAGTGAGACAAAAAAGAAGGCCACTCGCTCCAGAGCGGCATCAAATTATTAACGAAGAGGTACTCTATCTAGATTGGCTTGCTAACACTGTCCTGGTCAAGAAAAAGAATAGAAAGTGGAGAGTTTTTCTTGATTACATGGACCTCAACAGAGCCTGCCCAAAAGACAAATTTCTATTGCCAATGATAGATCAGCTAGTTAATGCTATTGTAGGACACGAACTCATGAGCTTCATGGATGCTTCCTCTGGATATAACCAGATCCAGATGTACCCTCCAGACCAGGAAAAGACAGCATTCATATTCGAACGAAGTCTCTATTGCTACAGAGTGATGCCGTTCGGATTGAAAAATGCTAGGGCAACATATCAGCGTCTGGTGAACAAAATGTTCAGTCCTTTGATCGACAGCACCATGGAGGTTTACATTGACGACATGCTGGTTAAGAGCCTACAAAAAGGTAGCCACCTCCAACATTTAGCCCAGACATTTGACATCCTAAAGCAACATAAGATGAAACTAAATCCCTCGAAGTGCACCTTTGGTGTGACCAAAGGGAAGTTCTTGGAGTACGTAGTCTCTCAAAGAGGTATAGAAGCAGACCCCACTCGATTGGGGCATTGATTGGGCTGGAATCTCCAAAGACTAAGAAGGACATTCAGGCTCTGAACGGCAGAATTGCAGCTTTGAGCAGATTTATCTCCAAATCCACTGATCGCTACTTACCGTTCTTTAAAGCCCTGAAAGGTAACAGATCTCTGTAGTGGTCAGAGGAATGTGAAAAATCCTTTCAAGAGCTGAAGGAATACCTGCCTTCCCCCGAACTCTTATCAAAGCCAGTCCAAGGGGAAAAGCTGTTCCTCTACCTTGCTGTCTCCGAAAACGCTATCAGTTCTGTGCTGGTCAGACAGGACAGGGGAGTTCAGAAGCCCATATTCTATGTCAGCAGAGCTCTTCTGGACACAGAGAAGAGATATCCCAAAATCGAGAAGCTAGCCTTGGCTCTAATAACCTCAGCACGGAAGCTCAAACCCTACTTTTAGGCCCATCCTATTGAGATCCCAACGGCCTATCCGCTGAAGTCCGTGTTTCGAAAGCCAGAAGTCTCAGGACGACTGATCAAGTGGTCAGTAGAATTGGGAGAATTTGACATATCTTATGTTCCACGAACCTCTATCAAAGGGCAAGCCTTGGCTGATTTCATCACTGAGTTCACCCCGGCACTACAAGACAAGGCACATATCTGTGAAAGCTTTGGTACATGGCAACTTTATACTGATGGATCTTCTACTGACCATGGTTCTGGCTGTCGACTTGGTTCTACGTTCCCCTGATGGGCTTATAGCAAAAAAAGGCAGTAAGTCTGAGGTTCAGAGCTTCCAACAATGAAGCAGAATACGAAGCTCTTATCCTTAGATTAAAGCTAGCTTTCGAATATGAGGCTCGGAACCTCGAAGTCTTCTCTGACTCACAACTGGTAGTAAGCCAAGTCTTGGGAGAGTTTTCCATCAAAGATGACAGAATGTTCCGCTACTCAGAACTGGTGAAATTACTTGAAGCAATCCTTCCAAAGATTCACAATCCAAAAAATTGAAAGAGGTCAGAACTCCAAAGCTGACGCACTGGAAAATATGGCCTCCCACCTCAAGGCTGAGGAAGAATCCATGCAAAAAATTTCCCATCAGTCAGAACCGAGCATAAAAGAGGTCCAAGTTGCTTAAGCTACAGAGCAAACCCGGAGCTGGTTGACTCCTATCCTCCAGTACCTAGAAGAAGGGCTCTTCCCAAAGGACAAGAACAAAGCTAGAAGGATCTGAGTCAGATCAACTCGATACCTTATTATGAATGGGAAGCTTTATCGAAGGTCTTATTCTCAACCCTTATTAAGGTGTTTAACTCCAGAAGAAGCCAAGTATGTTCTAGCAAAAATACACGAAGGAATTTGTGGCAACCATAATGGGGGTAGAACTATAGCCCACCGAGCTTTAACACAGGGCTACTATTGGCCAAGCATGTTGAGGTAGGCGAAAGAGTACGTCCAAAAGTGTGACAAGTGCCAACAGTTCGCTCCCTACCAACACCAACCCCACCATGAGCTCATCCCTATTGTCAACCCATGGCCCTTTACTCAATGGGGGATGGACATCATAGGCCCTCTGCCAAAAGCCACACCGAACGAGAAATATCTTTTGGTGGCCATTGACTATTTCTCCAAATGGGCAGAAGCAAAGCCCTTAACACACATTACAGAGAAAGAAGTCAAGAACTTCACTTGGAAGAATATAGTCTGCAAGTTTGGCATTCCACGCGTTATCATCTCAGACAATGGTACACAGTTTGTAGGCAAAGTTTTTAAAAAATTTTGCCAAGACCTGCACATCAGTCAACATTTTTCCTCTCTAGGCCATCCCCAAGCCAACAGGCAAGCAGAGGTCACCAATCGAACAATCTTGGATGCTCTTAAGAAAAGGTTGGAAGAAGCCAAGGGAAGATAGGTTGAAGAGCTCCCTGGAGTTCTCTGGGCCTACAGACCCACCAGAAGAACAACTACCTCTAAAACTCCCTTCTCACTTGCCTATGGTACCGAAGTAGGTGATCCTTGTTGAAATTGGTATGCCTTCCCTGAGGACTAAAGCTTTCAACCAAAGGAGCAATGGTCAACAACTTGCAGAAAACCTGGACCTACTTGAAGAAAAGAGGGATCAAGCCAAGGATCAGGATGGAAGCCTATCAGCACAAGATGGCCAAAAACTCCAAACTAGGGCTAAAACCCATCAGCTTTCAGGTTGGAGACCTCGTCCTAAGAAGGGTGTTCCCAAATACCAAAGATCTTACCATAGGGAAGCTGTCACCCAACTGGGAAGGCCCCTACAGAGTAACAAAGGTTGTTAGACCTACCACATATTGGTTAGAAAATATGGCTGGGAAACCTATACCCTGGCCTTGGAATATAGAACATTTATAGGAAGTATTATCAATAAAGCTTCTCTCTCTTTTACACCCTTTCAGAAAAGTATTCTCGACTCAATGCATAGACTCCTAGGTCTGGTCTAGTGTAATGACCCCTGAAGCCTTGTATCCATTACAAGTCCTTCAGGTCTGGTCCTCTCAATGTACAGACCCCCTGGTCTGGTCCAGTGTAATGACCCCTGAAGCCTTGTATCCATTACAAGTCCTTCAGGTCTGGTCCTCTCAATGTACAGACCCTCTAGTCTGGTCTAGTGTAATGACCCCTAAAACCTTGTATCTATTACAAGTTCTTCAAGTTTGGTCCTCTCAATGTACAGACCCCCTGGTCTAGTCCAGTGTAATGACCCTTGAAGCCTTGTATCCATTACAAGTTCTTTAAGTCTAGTCCTCTCAATGTACAGACCCACTGGTCTGGTCCAGTGTAATGACCCTTGAAGCCTTAGTATCCATTACAAGTCCTTCAGGTCTAGTCTTCTCAATGTACAGACCCCCTGGTCTAGTCTAGTGTAATGACCCTTGAAGCCTTGTATCCATTACAAGTTCTTCAAGTCTGGTCCTCTCAATGTACAAACCCCTTGGTCTAGTCCAGCGTATTAACCTCTGAGGCCTTGTATGCTTTACAAACCCTTCAGGCATGCTCTATTCAATGTACTGACCCTCTAGACTGGTCCATCATAAAGAATAGACCCTTAAAAAACCTTACAAATTGTGCAAGTAATGCAGTTCAGTTACTACCAATTCTGGTTCAATTATTACGAAGCTTCCTGTTCAGGCCTAGTCTAAAGGAAGTTTGATCTTGGAAGACATGTTATATACTCTATTGATAAGCAAAGGTTGTGATCAATTCAATTACTTTAAGTCCTGGTGGACACAAATTCTTATTATAAACGATTGATTGTCACAAGTTATCCAACAGATCGTTACAAGACCTCCTACTCAAGTTGTTCAGTACCAAATGAAATTGAACTGTTCAAAATGCTCTACTCGGAAGACAGCCTCTGACCATAACCTGTTAAAAGGCTGTTCTGCTATACACTCAGCGCACGAACATCTCTCCTTACACTAATTGCAAGCCTAAAAGGGCTAAAGCCTAGGTTTATACTACAGATCAGCAATAACTCAAGGCAGTACTAAATCTACTCAACAACCACAAGTTTTACAGTTTGTAAGAATAAAAATGCATAAGTCCGAATTGTAAGGAAACCTGGTTTTATTACTCAAAGATTTGGATACATCAGGTCAGAAACAAAAAAAGAGAACTCAGTTTATAATCCGTAAAGAGTTACATCAGCTCGGAAAGTTTACACAAAAACGAAATACAAAAAAAAAAAAAAAAGACCCTGGACTACAAACTGCCTCAGACAGGAAAGTTGTCGTCCTTGCTCCATGCCGTCATCACCCTTTTTTCTTGAGTTCTTCAGGTTCAAAGAGCATGGATTCTGAATCCCAAGCAGTCATCATCACTTTCCTTGGCACCTCATCGTCACCTCCACCACAAGTCATCATCTTCATCATCAATGCTCCAGGCCCTGGCCAAGTCGAGAACTTCCCACTTTCGAATGAGGAAGTCCAGTTCGGATGCTAAGATGGACAAAAGAGCCACAGCCTCCGTCGACTTCACCTTAGTAGCAGAGGCAAAAGATTGAACTGCTACTAGCCCTAGCCTCGTCTCATCCAACTCGGACTGAAGATCGTCGATCATCTTCAGATCTGTGATAGTAACAAAACCATACACGAATTGCAAAGAGTCAGATACGCAAGTCAGTAAAAAAAAAAAGAGGATATGAGAGAGGGAAAGTTATATATAGGCATATGTGTATAGCATCATCATCAACACCAAACGTATTATTTGGAGACGACGAAGTAACAGAAAAGAAGAAAGATGGGTGGATGAATCAAGCCTGGACAGTGGAAACGGAAGAAAGCTCCAGACGGCGGCAGCCTTTTTGAAAACTCCATTCACCCCGACAAAAAAACATCTTCGGAGCAAGGAGTAGAGGGGATAGGCGTAAACACGTTCCCCCTCTCCATATATAGAACCTTGAAATCGAAAGGGCGCCCATTTGAACCGTCATGACGGTTGTAGGCAATGATGGCCTCGAAAGCCTAAACGTCGGCTGCGCAATAAATGACGTGCCAACAACCGTCTTGGAAAACAGAAAGACAGGATGCATGACTTTTCGAAAGCTCATAGCCCTAGTTACGCTCGGAGCTCAAACTAAGGCTCAAGGGGGGGAGTAACTGATATACCACAAAGTGACAGACCAATCCTCATATGACACGTGTGATTACAAATCAGATAAAGCTCGGCCACGCAGAACAGACTCGGCCATTCAGAGCAGGCTTGGGTAATTAACCTTTAGAACTCACAGGTCCGAGCATAAGGCCTTCAGAGCCCCCGTCGGGGTCCAGAGCTCCCGTCGGGGTCCAGAGCTCATCACCACCTCAAACATCCTACCGAGCAAAGGATAAGGAAACAATCTTCAACAAGGAAACTGCCACCCACAAATATCTCTCAAAGCGCAGTGTCCAACATGGTAACTGCTATTCTCCGATGATCAAATCCCTACTTCTATGGCTCCAAATCCTAATCAACTTAGGAAAGCCACAGTCTATAAATTAAACCCTAAAGGTACGCTTTACATTCATGCTTATTCTTTGATTTACAATTACAGTCTTTCAATTCAGTTTATTTGACTTAAGCATCGGAACGGCTACTGCCGGAGCCAATCTGGTGGCCCTCTGACCCTTCTCTTTTGAGTGTTTCTCAGGCAACGAAGTTCGAAGCCCCTACCGACCAAAAAGTGCAGCATCATGTGACATGAGTCATAACAACACTAATGTCATGTTTTAATAAATCATATCAAATTATATAATAACATGTTTATTTTTGTAATACTAATCAAAATACACATAAAATGTATGGATATGCATAAAATAATAACATACATGACATCATAAAATGATATATGAATTTTTATAACAATAAATGAACACCAAATTAAAAATAAATAAAGGAGATAATAATAGTACCCACAATAAGACATGGTGCTAACTTTCTTCCCTCAAGTTTCTCTCACACTCTCACTCTCACTCTCTCTCTCACATATAAATATATATATATATATGTATACACACACACACACACATCTGTCATGCCCATAAGAAACATACATAGAACAACCATCGCTTTTATTATATAGAATCCAGGACTTGCTCAAAACTAAACCCTTCTTGTAGGGACAATAGTTACTTGGTCAAGTGCTCTTAGCTATGGGCTAGACTTCACCCAAACTCCATCTAAGTTGGACTGGACTATGAAGAGTCAGTCCAGTAATAGTCTTGAAGTTGAAGATAGGATTTTATGAGAAATGTTTTTCAAAAATGCATTTTTGCAAGTTAATGCATTTCAATTCTGAGAACAGAAACCTCTCAATATCAATAGTTGATAATTCCGGGAATAAATCATTCAAATTTTGGAACACGACCGTGACATATATTTTTTTTTCTTCTTGAAACATTGTGAAAAAAGAAAAAAAGAAAAAAGAGTCCCAGCCCCAAAAGTACGATACAAGTGTTCATATCAACAGAATAATTCATCTCCCCTAAATAACTTGGTTTCCGTCATCCATTTATGGGGTGATCCTTTTGAATCTATTATTCATATATGGAAGGAGTGTCCAGTTGCTAGACAGGTTTGGGCTCGAGCTCTGTCTGATGCCCATGCTTTTAATAATATTTGTAGGATATTCATTCTGCTCTGCTGTTTAAGTTTATCAGTTTGGTAGTTTTCTATCCACGACATGGTCTTCTCGCAGATATTGCTCATTATGGTCGGTTCCTAATTAATATTGGGAATTTGTGCTTCAGGTTAACTCCGATGTTGCACTGTTTAGGGGGTATGGGTTTGGGGATTGTGATGAAAATTTATTGGTAGATGTGGAAATCGTTGAATCTGGCTTTGGCATGCACTAGCAAGTTCAGAAGATGTTGTTCAATAAATGACAAAAAAAAACTTGTAACTTGTGATTATATAACAATAACATAATGGCAAAATTGTTCAAGGCCATTTCACAAAAGCTACATGGCTTGTATAAATAGGCAGATATGACTACAAGGTCAGCCTGTCACACTTTTCCATAAACAAACCCCTCCATGAAACTCGTATGAAAGCAGGCAGTAGAATTTTGAATCCAGCCCATAAACTATGGACAACAGCAATCAGATAAATATCATTAATTCATGATCATGAACTCTATAAGCCCTTGCAGCCGGGAAGGTCAATCCAGTGCAATTGGAGTTCCACTTCTCCACATTCCACATTTCTCAATCTGAGGCACATATCTTGGACAACCCTGCCATCTGTCCAGGTAACGCAGCTTTCTTCAGCCAGGCAGTTTTGCCTGCTTGGTGGCACTCTTGTAACAATGGTGCCGCCTGGGAGGCCTTCCAAGTTCATCTTCAAGGCCTCTACAAATGCTTTCACGTCAAACTCTGCATCCCCCATTTTGTCATCTTTGCTGAATGTGTCATGGTCATACACAGTCTGAAATTACAAAAGGATGTTGATCACAAACAAAATAACTTCATAAATCCATTGGATGTTAAGAATAAGGAGGAGGAGAAGAAATTCCTCTAATGAAGAGATCTGGTCATATGGCCATCACCATTCAAGCAATTCCTTGGGTTTTCCTTACTGACTTATTTAAATTTCAAACTTCAGCAAAAGAACGTGAATTTTACAGTTTACTGATGTCCTTCAATTTGCAGGATATTGAACCTACTAAATTTCAACTCTTCTACTTTTGCAGAAGAATTTCACACACAGTATTAAAAAGAACATCCAATAGAAATGGGAAACATATAAATTTGTTAAAATGAGAGCTGGCCTCGGTGCACTTCAGTGTACGGAGCCATCAGTTACATTGGTGGCTAAAAAATAGCAATCTCAGAAACAATAAACAAAAACTCATTTTTACTCCCAAATCAAATCACTAATCACTACGTATGAGATGCAACATTCCTTATGAATTATGATGGAGCAAGTCCAGGAGAACAACACACTAAATTAAAGAGAAATTTAGGAAAAGAGAGTTATTTAGCATTTTTGGTGTAGCATGATGTGGCTTAATCAGTTGTAAGTTTGTTTCTCTTGAGAAGTTTCAACTTCTTTCAACAAGGTTGGGATCACCACACCATATCAAATAACATCTCAAAGAAAAACTGAACTGTTTAACATTCCCAGATGCTGCTTAAGCATTTTCAGTGAATGATAGGTAAGTAAACTGTAAGGTTTTTAAACTTCATTACAAGGACGATCTAGAAACAATAAGGATGGTCCCAAAAGAGAAGGGTAATAATAATGTCAAAATTTTGAAACATATAAAGTCTACAGCTCCAACTTCAGGAAATAAACAACTTTTTTCTCTCCGAGTATACATTCCTCCTAGGGTGGTGGACGACAGAGAGGACCAAGTAATTCAGACAGTGCAATCTTTCCTTCACTTTTTTTTTTTTTTTTTTTGGTTGATGGCGAAGAATTGTCAACCACGGGGCCTTTGAACATGTGCTTGTCAGAGCAAACTCCAAATATGCTACCCACAAGAAGTGCATATTAGGTAAGACAAAACACACCTTTGACGTGGCTTGAACTAGAAGATCTATTGAGGACATAATCCTTTATCCTCGAGGCCTTACCAACTGAGCTAATATTGGAGATTAGTTAAGAGCACAATCTTAGTGACTTGGAAGGGATCAGAACATGACAAACTACTTCTAAATGACAGGGAGATGAACTGCCATTTCAAAGGGGTGGTTACAAATATATTAACTTCATTAACAAGAAAATTGCATCAGAATGGTTTTGCACACAGTGCTTTTAAAGCTTGTTGATGGGGAACACAAAGGTTCCCACGGGTTGTGTAGTTTTTATCATGGAAAATAATTTGATTTATGTATTTTTTATTTTGTTTTAGGACTTTACTTTTATTTTTAGGAGTTATTTTATATTGGTAAATGTAATTTAGAATTTGACTATATAAAAGAGTAGATGTATTTAAACAAGAAACTTTTGATTATTGAATATTAAATATTGAGCTTATCTCATTTGGTTTTGCATTTCTCTCTATTCCTCTTTCTCTCTCTTTTTGGTCCCGTGAAATCCAAAATTGTGCAAATCATGGTGGTAAATAAATGACTCAGACTATGAAACTCTAGCAGCGATTCATTGAGCACTAATTAAGACTTGAAACAATTATATCGGAAAACTAATCTAAATTTATACTAGAGAGATTAACAATGAAAGCTATTTACTTATTAAGATAAGACAGAGAAAAAAATAAGAAATATCTTCATATGGTATTTATCAATTTGGAGAAAGCTTCTAATAGTCCCTCAAAATTTAATATGGTGGATTCTACAAAAGAAAAGAGTTACAAAACAATACAGAGAAACAATAAAAGACATGTATGATGAGACTATGCATCACAAGGACCACTATTGGAGAAACAAGTGAATTTCTGATCATTTAGGTTTGAAACCCTCTATTTTTTCCCCTTTTAAAACAATTGAAATGAATACAATAGGCTTACACCAAGGTTTAGCATTAAACCCTCACCTTTTTACTTCAGTAATGGATGAGTTAACTAAGCACATACAAAATGAAGTTTTATAGTGTATGCTTTTTGCTAATGACATTGTTTCAATTAATGAAACCAGATGAGAGAGAATTGTTAAATCGGAGGTATGGAGATATGCTTTAGAATCAAGAGGATTCAAGATGAAAATGGCATATTTGAGTGTGGCTATAGTAAAATTAGGAGCACAAACAACTTGTCAAAAAAATTTTAAAAAATAGAAACACAAACGAAGATGTAATGAAGACTAAAAATCATTATCTCAGGAAATATAAATTAAAGATGATGTTACTCATATAATTAAAACGACATGGGTTAAGTGAAGAAGTGTCTGGTGTGTTACGTGATTTGTATACCTTTAAGATTAAAAGATAAGTTCTATAAAATAGCTATTAGACCATCAATGATGTATAAAAGAGAATATTGGGCAGTTAAGCATCAACATGTTAATAAAATGAGTGTAACCAGAATGGGGACGTTGAGATAAATGTGTGGTAAGACAAGAAAAGATAGAATTAAAAATGAACACATTCATGAGATAATAGAAGTAGCACTTATAGGAGATAAAGTGAGAAAACTGATTAAATTGGTATGGCCACGTACATCAAAGACCAATAATTGTACTAGTAGGGAAGAGCGAGATGGTTCAAATTGAGGGTCATGCTAGGGGCTAGGGTGGGAAGACAAAAATTAACTTTGGTAGAGATAGTAAAAAAATATGATAATGTGTCTTACTGGTGAGATGGTCTTAAATAAAGTAGAATGGCGAGACAAGATTCATACAGTCAACCCCAAATAGTTGGGACAATGTTCTATTGAGTTGAGTTGAAAATAGTTGGTGTGATGTCCTACCCATAAATGTTGGCCATGTTCTTCTTGGTTGTCCTTGAATGAATGATTATGAGCCATTAATGGGAAAGAGAGTATTAGAGTACCTATATCATTAGGTATAATAGCAAGTTTATCTTGCTTTAACCTACAAAAATCAAAGGAAAAGATAAGGAACCAAACTCAATCAAGTCCTCTTCTTGGGCACAAAGTAAGCAAAACCTCTACGTTTCATCTCAAAAAGAGTTTGAGAAAGAATGAATGAAATTAGTCAAAAGGTAAGAGTTGGTGGCCAAGGAAATTGTTCATAGCATATTAAACAAGATCGTTAACTCATCATCTAAGGACACTAAATTGTCTTAAATTTGTCACAGTTGAGGACCTTCTTGCTATGTTGTCGAGCATGGAAAATATTCAACATGCCCTTGACCTAGTTCCAAGCCCACAATTGTATACTGTTCCACATTATCAAATGAATCCTAAGTACCTTGCTGAATTGACATGTAAAGTAGATCGGATCTCACAAAAGGGTTTACTTTGTAATAGCTCAAGTGTCATTCGTACTCCTCTTAGCCTCAAGAAAGATGCCTCCTTGATACTATTATTGAAGGCACTATCATTAGTAAAATCAAAGTCATATAAATTTTCTATCCTTGGTAAGCATCTTTTGAGGAGCATTCATTCTCTCTCATCTCATCAGTTTATTGACTTTTTCCCCTCATATTCTCATCTTCTAATTATCCTTCACCAGTAGATGCCAGTCCATCTGCATCTCTGATTTCTTTTGCCCAACAATTTCATGATCCTCATGCCAATATGAGTTGTAAAGTTTTTTTGGATAATGATAATTATAAATTTGTTATAAATGTTCAGTGCATGAAGCCATACATCAATAAAAGAAACTTTGTCATGTTCCACGCAACTAACATGTTTTACACCTCTAGACCCATTTGTCATATTCCTCGTATTGGACTTAATGGATGTCTACTTGACTAATCATTGAATATAAGAGTTTTCATCTAGAGAATGTGTTCCCTTATCACGACAACTTTGATCCTCTTATGTGAGTTGCCGCCAGGAAGAAATGATAAGGAACAAGAAGGTTCCCATGGGCCATGTATTTTTTTATCCAAGGATAATTTTATTTACGTATTTTTATTTTAATTAAGTACTTCTTTATTTTAGGAATTTATTTATTTTTATTTTTAGAAGTTATTTTATTATAGTAAGTTTAATTTAGGGTTTAGTTATATAAAAGGGTAGATGTATTAAAACAAACAACTTTTGATTATTGAATATTGAATATTGAGATATTTTTCTTTGGTTTCTCTCCCTCTCTTTCTCTTTCTTTTTGGTCCAGCATGACTTGTTCTCCAAGGAAAATAGAAAGAGAACCAATCATAGTTATACCATGTATATATAGATATGTCAGGCTTCAAATTTTTCTCTTAACAAATATTTGTTGATACTAAAGTTGCTTGCTCCTGTTGAACTCAAAGAAAACTTGAGCCATAGAACTGGAAATATGTTAGATTTTTGAATCGTTTAAATGCCATAATATAGTTGATACACTTGATCTTGTATCCTAAATGCCTTAATTTTTCATTAATTTCATGTGGTTTTGGGTTCAACTAAACAGAAACTATTGTTTTTTCTTTATTTTCTTCCCACTGTTTGGTTTTGAGAAAAAGCAGGGAATTCAAAATAAAGGAATTACAAAGATTAAAATCCATACTTTGAGGTTGTCTAGTGTATTCTGATTTGAATTCCATTCCAAAAATCATAATTTTCCCTCACCTTGTTTGGTTGCCAAGAAAAGAAAGGTACTTAAAGAAAATGAAATATGGATATCTTAGAGTTTCACTTTGATACTGGTTCAGTTTTCTTTATTTTGTTTTCTTACCAACTAAATAGAGTCTTTAAATTTCATTAATTTTCCTTTTAGTTTTCTCTTTTGACTTCTAAATTTTAAAATTAACTAATTGATCCTCAAATTTCTTTTCCTATTGTTTCTTGGCATGTAAACAGAGCTTTGAAACCTTTTCTTTTATTCAACTTTTGTTTAGACTTTTTTATTTTCAAATTTTTCTCATGATACCCTTTTTTCAATTGTTGATATATATATATTGGTCTCAGGAATCAGGACATGTTTTTCTATTGAATGGCATGTAAACAGAGTTTTGAAACCTTTTCTTTTATTCAACTTTTGTTTAGACGTTTTTATTTTCAATTTTTTCTCGTGATACCCTTTTTTCAACCGTTGATATATACATATATTGGTCTCAGGAATCAGGACATATTTTTCTATTGAATTGTTGAAACTCTCTCTCTCTCTCTCTCTCTCTCTCTCTCTCTCTCTCTCTCTCTCTCTCTCGATATTAACTCTAAATTTTCTAATTTATCTGAACAGATTATTTAATCAGATATCTGATACATATCCGGATTTAGATAAAGTATTCACAGGTCCATCATATTATCAGATCGGATTGGATAATTTTCTTAATGGAATCTTTCATAGGCCTACATATTCAACCAGAAGGAAATATCCATAAATCATTGAGAATTCTTATTATTGTCATCAAACTGCAAGAATGCAGAGGGGCAACTATCTTTTAACAAGAGATTAAAAAAAAACTGTGTTCTCCATTCATATGGTATCATGTCATATGTTGGAAGCAGTAACCAAACTACCAAAGAACTAACCAGCTTGACTGGAAGATTAGGATCCGAAATGGAAAGAGTCAGATCTTCATTCCACTCAGGATTGACATCCTTCCTGATAACACGAGTCTTCAGTTTCTGTATCAAATTTCAACATATGTATAGTTTAGAAAATGGAATAACAGCAAGTTGATGCAATTCAATACAAAGTTTAAAGTTTGAACAACTATACTTGCAAGCCTACCATGTTAGAATGAATTTTGATATATATAACTTACAATCACAAAAAAAGAAAAGAAAAGAAGAAGACTTGAACATCACAGAAAACAGGCTAAGGACTAAATCTGAAGTTGTTTTTTTCATCTCCAGAAAATGATCACAGTATCTATTGATTCTCCATTTAGGGAAAAACTTGTGGAGTCCAACCAAGGCTTTCCTACTCAGACAACTTAATATACTTAATATTGAACAAACATTAGATATGTAGTGAAATAGCTCAAATTGTTCAATGAAATGATTTTTTCTCCACCCCAAAATTTCGGCACCATTAAATTTCATAGAAAAACAAAAGAAGTACTCAAATGCTAACAGAACTATTCTTAAATAAGTAAGATGTCTAGAGATTGATAGAAATCTACTACAAAATTAATCATGAAATTAAAATCAAAAAATTAGAAAAGCCTAAACTTTTGGTGCCATCATTGTTAAATGTTGTGAATAACACCTTACTTATATTCATCACAAGGACACTGGACACCTCATAAATAAGAAGTCTACTGATGCACAATGCTTTCTTGATACTTGCAGCACTCGACACATCACCCTGAGTGTCAAGGTCCAAGGCCAAGGAACTATGTGCATTGGGCTCTGAAATGGACTGACATGGACACTCTACCTTAGCGGCTCCATAGGAGAAGTCCACATGACCTGATATCTGCAGTCTGTGTCAACAGTGGGGGAGACCCAAACGTCAAGTTTAAAGAAGCCCAATGGATTAGTGCTCAAGCTCCTTATTATTGGGTCCGTCCAATGTGGAGGGGAATGAAATGATTTTCTTTTAAGCCCACTTGGCATTCCACTTATTTGAATGCTGAAGCCCATTTGATCAAGTCCAATGGATGACCTTAAGGCTTTCTTTGGCAATTCCCACCTATGCATGTTGGTGAAATATTTTTAATATTTTTTATTTGGATGCTTGGCTTGGCTTCTTAAGGAAGCTTCGTATATATTTCATGATCAGCCAAGTAGGCTGGTCATAAGAACGACATAACAGATTGACTTTTGATGGAGAAAGACATTTCAAAGAAAGGTTGAGTTGGAAGATCAGCCCATTATTTTATTTTTTTATTTTTTGCTATCAATAGGAAGGCGATTCAATTCTAACGAAGCCAAATTTTAGATGGTTGTTCGTGACAGACTGACAGTAAAATCTTCATATCAGTGTAACTTAGGGGGCAATGCCCCCCCCCCCCCCCCTTTTAAAATTTCACTTTTTACCCCTAATTGTAATACAAGTTTTTTTAAAAAAAAAAACTAGGATTTGCCCCCCCCCCCCCCCCCCCAAAAAAAAAAAAAAGGTTCATAGTCTAGATCTGCCATTGTTTCATATCCTCTTTGGTAAAAAACTAATAAATTGTACAACATGAAAATAAATATCACAAATAGAAGATGGAAATCAACACGGCACGACTCAACAGGCCAAGCCCTAGAGACAGAGGATCTAACAGCCCACTTTTGCGGTGCAATGGGCACCATCCACAGCATATGTTTAAGTTTTTTCTTTTTCTTTTTTTTGATAGATAAATTACACACAACCACACACTTTTGTCCCTGAGGGGACTTGAACCCTCAACCTCTTATATGAAGAGTTGGAGGAGGTACCAGTAAGCTAGAGCTTGTTGGTAAACATATGTTTTAAGTTTTAACATACAAGTAAGAATAAACATGAAAGAAAATAATACAACACTAATATCTGACAATATAGGAACTAAAGCAAAGGGCTAATTCTCAGTTGGACACTGACAGATGCAGGAATTATCCCTAGGGAGCAAAAGTAAATGCATTATAATTTTGGGAGGGATTTCTCAAGAGAAGTTTTAAAAGAAAATTTTTGGAGCAGAGGTGCAATTCCTAGTTTGTAAATATTTTTAGCAAAATAACAATAAAAAACTTTGATTTTGCACCGGTGAACTAGAGTCAGAACAGAGCTTTATCTTCCTGACGCCAAACAGCAAAACTGCCAGAACGTCGATGGTCTCTAATACAAACTATTCTCTTTCATCCACATTGGTAAAATCTCTATAATTTTATGTTGGAATTCACCTGTTTTTGGTGATAAAGATTTATTGTTATTGTTGTTGTGAACCAAGAGGTATATTCTTTTGAAGATTATATGTAATTTGTAAACTTCGAGTTTAATCTAGAAAAGACCAATTGTAATGGTCTTATTTTACATAGTGGAAGAAATTTTCAGAGTTGTCCCGTGATTTTTTCCTTCACATTAAAGCGTTTTCCACATTAAATATGGTGTTTTTGTGTGGTGGGAATTTTCTAGATTTGTATTTTACTACTTTCATTTACTAGCTATATCTCTTGTGATCCTTCTAGAAGACTAACACAAGAGGGAAAAATGTAGTTCTTCCAACACATGGTTTGAAGGAGGCCACACATCTACAATGACATCAACTTTGCCCCTAAACAATGGCTTAGCAAAAGAACACATAGTGTTCTCTTTGAGTTCCAACTTTTAGCTTGTCACCCACCAACTTGCACTCAGAAGGTGCAGTGCTACAGTAGAAGCAAACAGAGCTGCCTGATAGCAATGTAAATTTTCTAATGCAACTAAAAAAGATTTTTCACAAGAAAAGATCAAAAAATAATACAACTAGTGATCACGAAAAGATTTTTGATATTAATTATTTTCTTTTTCTAAAATATAACCTAATTTTTTCCACACCGCCCTAAGCATTATTTTAAATGACCTGTGAAGTTTCAAACTCTGGACCTCTCTAAAATTAAGAAATCTCCAGAAGTAATTACACTATTTATACTTATCTATTAGATAAAGGCCTTGTCTTGCATTTATGAATTGCCAAATATGCGTCAAGTCTGCTATCTTCCTTGTCTTCCCTCAACCCCATCCACCATCTCATGCAGTGACAACAAGTCTCTTGCTCATAAGATTCAAAGAGAACTCCATAATCCTTGATTTACAGAATGGTGTATGAGAGTTTAGCTCAATATACCAAATTTAACGGACCCCCGGGTATATGTATAGCCTGCTCCTAATAAACTTAAAAGGAGGGGGGAGAAAAAAAGGAATCCAAAGAAGAAGAGGTCAAGTGGATCACTGATATTCCAATCAAATCGAAGTAACACACAGCATGAGCGTCAAGAAACTGATATATATATATATATATATCTGCTAAAACAAATATAGGAATCTCAAAAAGGGGCTCAGAAATTATATAACATTCCATACAACAACCATTCTACCCCCAACAAACGTGACAGTCAAAATCATAAAAAAAAAAAAAAAAAAACCGGAACAAATTTACGAATTTAACAAACCCGGAGCCAAAAGCTACACAACTTCAAGGTTAGATAATAAAATATCAAAACAAAATGAGAACACAACACACATTTAATATAAAAAAAAAATTAGAAGGAAAAAAATAACATAGAGACCTGTTTACCCATCTTGACAACGACGTAGGGATCACTGGTACGGACATCCCGAACAGCAAGGTTAATACCTCTTTTGACTCGAATTCTGAGCAGACCCAACAGACTTTCCATTAGAGACGACGAAGAGGAGGATGGCTTCGGTGATGCCATTTCTCTTCTGATCCCTCTGTTTTTTTTATATTATTATTATTTTATTACAAAACACCCTCCAACAAATTAATTAATTAAAAAAACACACAGACACAATGTGGGTCCCACTATAATTGTTTTCCTGTGATATATATGACTCAGTTTTAACAGTTTTGTTTTATATTCTAGGATTGGAGGAGAGAGAAGGAGAGACGGTGAGGAGCTTGGAAGAAGAGAGGGAGGTGGAAAATGGCATGGCATAAGAAATGGTAGCTTTCTTTTTTGCAAGGGGGTAACCGGGAGTTCCGGTTATAAGTGGCTGGGATTGTATTATCTTCGCATGTGGATATTTGGCTCGGAGATAAAGAAGGATTAAATGACGCGTGCTGCCTGTATGTGCAACGTGGCGGCCATGTTTTGGATGATGAGTACGTGTTCAGTAAATTACCATATAAATCCATATCTAATTTTATTTTGGGTCAACACTTCCTCAATAACAACTTTTTTAAAATTTGTTTCAATTTAAATCTCCTCAACTTAAGAAGTGTTTTGAGATTTTTTTTTCTTTTACATAATATTATTTTTTTAAAGAGTGTTCGGTCATAAGAATAAATAAAAATATAAAATTATTTTTTAATTTAAATATTTTAGTGTAATAAAACAAAATCCACATTTTATTATTTAGACCAAAAAGTTCTTATACATATTACTAAAATGTTGCACGGTGCGTTTACAAGACATTCTCATGTGGGGTTTCAGTTTAGCTCTCTCTCTCTCTCTAAATCACCACCCCCCAAAAACAAAAAAAAAGTCCGTCAAGAATTTGTAAGTAGTCTTTTTTTCCCCATCTCTTAGCTTACGTTTAACACAGTGTTCTATTTATTGCAGGTTGTAAATTGTCATGATTCTGTCATTTACATTTTAGCACCTTTGAGATATGCCACCATATATGGATGTTCTTATGCGACTGTAGTTCTTGGGGCTGTTGGCAAGGTACTGATAAAGATGAAGGAATGATATGCTTTCTTTTTCTGAAAGTTGCAATAATTTTCCGGTATTTCCTGATCAAGAGGTATCATAAATGGCATCCATGCTTATTTCATTTAAGGACTTAATTTAAAATTAATTTTTATAACAAGTCGAGTTTAAAACTAAAAATAAATAAATAGAAATCATGAAGTTTAGTTTAATACTTGATTGAGATGTGGCAATCTTAAGTAGTATTTTGTTTCTAAAAAAAATAGGTAGCGGGTCAAATTCGGGTTGACCCGACCAGTATTCGACCCGACCAATTCGGGTCAAATACGAGTTCAACCTGTTTATGACGCGACCCATTTACAACCCGCCCAAATCCGCCCAACCCGCCTGTTTTACCAGGCCTAGTTGCACCTGTTAATATGAAAACATTTTCTTAAAAGACGTAACATAATTTGATTTTGAAAAACAAAAAAAAAATTGACAAAAATTACAGGACTTCGTATTGTTTAGGATAAAGAACAAAATCAAAACTTGTATCACTCAAAAAATACTTATTCTAAAAAAATATGAATTTTCACTTTCTAACAAATAGATTTAACGTATGAAAAGAGAAAAGAAAATGTTACTTTTTTTAAGTGATCAGGAGTTTGAGTTAAGGTACAATTTTACCTTTTTTACCCTAACTCAATAAAAAACATTAAGATACGATATGAACATAAGATAAAAATTTACCTACCTGAAAAAACTTATGTATATGAATGTAAGGTAAAAATTTATCAACTTAAAAAAAATTATGTATATGAACGTAAGGTAAAAAATTTTCTACCTAAAATAAATTACGTAACTGCAAGAATCATAACTAAAATGCATAACATAATTACGGTAAAATTCAAATTTAAAACATAATATGTGATATACCACAAAACGACAGACCAATCCCCATATGACACGTGTGTCTACAGATCAATTAGGGGCTCGATCATCCAAATCATGCCGAGCATTCAGAACAGACCTACAGAACTTACAGGGCCGAGCACACACCTACAGAGCAGAGCTACATTCTTACAAAGCCTACAGGTCCGAGCATGAACCTCCAGAGCACTCTCCGTGATTCAGAGCTCGTCGCCGCCTTTAATATCTGTCGAGCAGAGAATAAGGAAACAGTCTTCTACAAGGAAACTGCCACACATGATTATCTCTATTGTTGATGTATTCAACAAGACAATTGCTATCTCCGATGATACAATCCCTATATTCAAGACTCCAAATCCTAATCAACTTGGGAAAGCCAATGTCTATATATTAAACCCTAGAGGGACGCCTTATTTTTTATGCTCATTCTTTGGCTTACATTACGTTTTTTCTCAATTCAATTTATTAACTTAAGCATCAAAGCGGCTACCGCCAGAGCCAATCCGGTGGTCCTCTGATCATCTTCTCGAGTGTTCTTCAAGTCGCAGAAGGTCAAAGTCAGCTACAGCCAAAAAGTGCAACATCAGTTTGGCGCCGTCTGTGGGAATCGATAACAATCTCCAAGTGCTATACTTACCTATAAACTTATTATCCTTCTTACCGGAGAACCATGGCACCCAATCTCTGACCAAGGAAGAACGCTCAAAATACACAAAACCCTTAACATCGGCCGTCTACTGGACAAGGAAGAGGACAAACAGCTGATTCCCGTGTGGCAGGAGCTTGAGTCAGTCAAGCGACATAACCAGCTCATGCAAGAACAGCTTCTAGCCATGTCTAGAACTTTGGCAATGCTTACGCAAAATCAGGGGACAAATCCTCCAAATCCGCCGATCAACATTGCTGCTCAGGGGACTCAACCCCCTATTATCACTACGGAAGAAAGGCCCCATGAAGAGGCTCCCGACCAATAGCCTGTACACCCCCAAGGTGCTACTCACATCGGCAGAGATCCTCAGCCGTCAGCCACCGCAGGATAGGGAATGCCAGCCTTTGTTCCAGATGTCCATTATCGAAGCATACTAGGGCTCCAACCCCTGGGGCTTCACGAGAAAACCCAGCACCTCCGGAGGCTCAACCTCATGCGGTTCTAGTTTTCCAAGCTCAGGAGCACCAGAACCCTTTTCTATCCGAAGGGCATGCCCATCCCGTTCACATGGGAGCCGAAGCCGTAAGGCAAAATTCTCTGGGAGTTCCGCCTAGAGACCCATGCAGAGCTGAAGAGGTGGTAAAGTCCATGGACCGAACTGTTGTTATGAGAGGTGCTCAAAATCCTCCAGAGCAGGACGAGCTGGCCAGGCTGCTCGGAAGGCTTGCCACACTATTCATTCCTGCCATTATGTCAGAGGAGAGACCGAGGAAGTTTGTTGTACCAAAGTTCACCCCATATGATGGGACTACTGATCCAGGGGACCATCTGTCACATTACCAGCATACGATGGCACTACATGGGGCCTCTAATGCCTTCATGTGCCATACCTTCATTACCAACCTAAAAGGTACCGCTTTGAAGTGGTTTCACCATCTCTCACCAAACTCAGTCACCAGCTTTTATGAGCTCGGTAGGCGATTCCTAGACAAGTTCATGACCAGCAGAAGGCTGAGGAAGGGACCTGAGTTCTTGTTGAATGTCAAGCAGACCAACGAGGAGACCCTCAGAGCTTACATCGCACGCTTCAATGCCAAACTTACTAAAGTTACAGGTTACAGCCCGAGCTTCCTAGTAGCCGCTCTGACCTCTAGGCCTTGCTCAGGGAAGTTTCAGGGATTCTCTAACAAAGAACCCCTTACCGACATGGCGGCTCTCATGGACCAAGCCAAGAAGTACATCAATCTGGAGGAAGTGAAAAATACCTCCCAAAAGATTAAAGAGCAAGCCCAGAAAGATGACACAAAGAAAGACGGCCAGAGGAGGGATGATCAAAAGAAGGATCCTAGTGTACACAGGAAAAAGGGACAAAAGCCTGGAAAAAAGAGGGGTGCCCAGAACCCCGCTCAATGCTACCCCTAGGGGGTTTGCCAGCTTCACTCCATTGAACGCCTCTTTGAATCAAATACTTCGGCAGGTCCGATCTCGGGAGAATCTAAGGTGGCCGAAACCACTAAGAGGGGATCCAAACCTCCGAGATCAGACCAAGTACTGTGACTTCCACAAAGACCGTAGGCATACAACTAATACATGCCAGGCCCTCAAACATGAAATTGAGCATCTCATAAGGAGGGGTCGTTTGCAGGAATACATCAGACAAGATGGAGGGCAGAACCCCAGCAATGAAAGGCCCCAACAAGGGAGACCCGACCAAGGGCCTGAACAGAGACAGGAACAAGGACGAAACGAACCTCAGCGACAGAATAATGAGGTCATCTTTGTCTTCCATGCTGACACCCCGATAGCACGGACCTCTAACAGAGCACGGAAACAGTACGTTCGGGAGGCTAGAACTACTCCCACCATCCTACCGATCTCCCATATCGAGAAAAGGCTGAAACCAGTGCCGGAAATCCAGTTCACAGAGCAAGACCTTGCTGGGGTACATTGTCCTCACAGTGATGCCCTCTTTATCTCTCTCAAAATTGCCAACTTCGAGATCCGATGTTATGACATGGAAATTTTTTTTTTTTTTTTATTCTTTGTTTTATCATTGTTATTATTATTATTGTTATTAATTAAAAATGTGTATATTATTATTATTATATACATGGATGTATGTATATGTGTAGCATGTATGGTATGAATGTGTATATGTGTAGAATGAAATATGTGCATGTATATGTGTATGTGTATAGGTATGTATAGCAGTGTGTGTGTGCAGCAGACTTGGAGAGTGTGTGAGTGAGGTGTCGGCTAAGTGTGTGTGTGTGTGTTTAGTGTGTGTGTCTAGTGTGTGATGATTGATATATATATATATATATATATGTAAGGTGTATAGGGCAACTTTGCATTAAATGCAAAGCTGCATGGGGGGAAGAAGAAAGGTGGCTGAACAGAGGGGGAGAAGTCAAGGAAAGGGGCTGTGAGAGAGAGACGTGTGAGAGTGGGTGTGCTATGTATATGTGTTGTCTCGGTTGGGAGAAGAGAAGGAAAGAAAGCAGAGAGCGAGAGAGAGAAAGGGAGTTCTGGAAGGGAGTTTTTGGAGCTTGATACAAGCTTGGAACCAGAGGGTGAAAGAGGGCATGGCTAGAGAGAGAAACCAACAGAAAAACCGTAAGTGACCATTCTGTTTTAATTTTTTTTAAAGCATGATAATTGATTTAATGTATATGATCTTAGAGAGCATGTTGTAGGGTTTATTTTGCCAAAAGAATGAAAGAAAATGGTTAAGAAACGAGGTAGAAAACGTGAGTTGCAGGTCTCGGGTATAAGAGATGGGTCTTGTCATTTTATGTGAAAAACTTAGTTTAAATAGTGGGGAATGAACCCTAAGAGGTGCAGAAATACATAGGGATAAGAATGGAGATTAAACCAGGACCGAACTGTTACAAAAATGAAGGGGAAAGAGTCGGCCGGAGGTTTGACCGAGGGGTTGACCCTCTATTTCGTGAAAATCTAATGGGTTGAATCCAAAACCGAACCTATATATGAAATCCTTGAGAAAAAATGAAGAAAACTGCATTTTAAAAACCTTGAAAAGTCGCCGGAAAAAATCTCGCCGGCGCCGGAGAAGGCGCCGGAACCCTACCGGAGACTCACCGGGAAATCGGGGAAGAAGGGGCACTGTTCGGGTCGGGTTTCGGGTCTGGGTCGGGTCTGGTTCGGGCTGGGGCTGAACCGCCCCTACCACGTGTCAGTCTAAGGTTTTAAATTAAAAACCAATTGGGTCTGTTTGGTTACGGACTTAAGAAATTAAAAATTTAAATTGAAATAGGAACAGGGATATCCTATCCCTGTTTTGGTATGATCCCTGTTTGGTTATCCGAATATGGGATAAGGGTTTTCAAAATTACAAGATTGCCCCTGGACTTTTTAGAAATTAAACTTTGACCCAGAACTTTTTGAAATTCCACTTTGACCCCTGAACTTTAGGAAAATTATGATCTGACCCTCATGAATAAAATATTAATAAATTATTAATTAATTAATTAGTTAATTAATTAATTTAATTAATTAAATATTCTAAATTAATCCGGGGTCCAAATGGGACAAGTCATTAGTATATTTTGACTATCTCGACCATTCTGAGACCAATGGTGAGGTCCGTTTTACGAGACGGGGTCTCAAAAAATAAAAGACCCGTAGTAACCTTTAAAATTATCAAAATGCCCCTGAATTGAAATACAGTCAAACGAACTCCGAATTAAGTAAACAAATAGTGAAACTTTATTATCTCGAGCATTCCGGACTCAACCGTGGAGTCCGATTTGCGAAAAGAGGTCACAAAATGTAAGGACCCGTGAAAAGTGCAAAATGACTGTTTTGCCCTTTTGAACCCTAGATGTCCGAATTGAGTTCTACAAAAACTTAAACTTATTTTCTTCGACGTCCTAGACTCAATGGCAGAGTTTAATTTATCAGAATAGAAAACTATGAATTAAAGACATAAAATTTGATGAATAGCATAAATCCAAATGACAATAGACTGAGTTGTAATTTATGCTTTTAGGGACACTGACAGGACATGAGAGGGCGATCTGATCTCCTGCATTTTCATTGACCAGTTCAGTTACGTGTCGTACACGATCTTCTAAGGTTGAGACTACCCGACAGGTATGGTGTTTTGCTAATGTTAGAAATGAAGTTAAGTTAGGAATGTTCTGTGAATGACTGGAATGACTTATGTGTTTATGTGGAATGTGTTTACTTGATGATTTAAAGTTGGTTGTTCACATGCTTACATGTTACTTGTACTTTATGAAAATTTAGTGAATGATGAATGTGAATCATGACATGTGTTTAAGTTGATTATATGAGATATGTTTGCATGTGGAATCAGCTGGTGATTTATGTATTATTGTCTCGAGCATGCTACGTTATGGAAACTATGTTTCATTGAGATTGCATTAGCATATTGGCATATGATGAATCCTTTGAGAACATGGCGTGGGTTGAGCATGTGGTGCTGTGCATTATGAGGGTGTAGATCCTGTGGTGAAAAACTCAAAATTAGCCATTGCATTGGTACTCCGTGCCATCGGGGAGTACCCGTAAACGAGACATGGGTGTGGCATAGAGTTGTGCATGGGTGCATCATGCATACCATTATATATTACTGCGATGCTTTGAATGTCATTTAGATATAAATGTACACTTTGCACATGCCACGCCTTAGCTTTATTTCTTGCATTAGCACTTCATCATACCAGCAATTGAGCTGACCCATTCGTAGGGCAACATTTTTCAGATGAGGATCCTCCAGCCACTTGAGACTCTGTGATACCCTGATAGGATAAAGCACGTGGTATATTTTGGTCCATAGGACTTGTATTTTGTAATGTAAGGGCTTAAGCCCGAATGACCTATGAACAATGCAGTTGTGCAATGTATTTTATGTTATTGTATGTATTGATGGGAATGGATGCATGTTTAGTGAATTTAATTACATTTGTCCTTTTATTTATTTTATTTTCTGTCTTGTCAGTCGCGCCTCGGGTTTGTAGAAATTCGGGGCGTGACATCCGAAGAGTTCTAGTGGACACTGGGAGCTCTACAAACGTTTTATTCTACGAGCCCCTCAAACTGATAAAGCTTAATCCCAGTGACGCCAAACCCACAGCCATGATCATGGCAGGATTTGATAGGAATCTCAACACTCCACTAGGAAGGATTGACCTCCCCACTACAGCAGGAGAGGGAGACGGACAAAAGACCACTATGACAGAGTACATGATTCTAAACGCCAAGTCCCCTTACAATGTCATAATTGGGAGACTATGGTTGCATCAGATGGGAGCGGTCACTTCAACCCTCCACCAGTGCCTAAAGTACGTCCACAATCAGGCCGTCTATTCTATCAGAGGGTGCCAACCGACCTCCAGGGAGTGTCATGCTCTCGCTCTCAAAGAGAAGGCTCCCAAATAGCAATTACAGCACGCCCGTGAGTGCGTAGACCCAATCCTTTCCCACCTTTATGAGGCAGAAGACTACCCTTCCAAAATCAACGAGCCACTGAGCCCTAGAGGAAGGGACAGCAGGGCCAAGCCCATTGGGGAAGCCCATCAAAGTACTGGTCAGCTCGGAATCGCTAGGACGCTATCTGCAGATAGGTCCAGACCTGACATCTGCCGAGCAGGATGAAATAATTAAGTTCCTGAAAAACAACCTCTCTGTGTTTGCTTGGGAAACAAAGGATATGAAGGGGAATAGACCCAGGCCTCATTACCCATAAACTGATGGTAGATCCAGACCACCCACCAGTGAGACAGAAAAGGAGGCCACTCGCTCCAGAACGGCACCAGGTCATCAATGAGGAGGTCCAAAGGCTACTTGAGACCAAGATGATACGAGAGGTATTCTACCCTGACTGGTTAGCCGAATTCTTTTAAATTTAAAACTAAATTGGTCTTGTTTGGGTACGGGAAGAAGAAATAGAAATCAGGAATAAGGCTGCCCTAAACACAGATAAGACTAAACAGTAGGGATATTTTATTCCGGTTCACTATAGCTATGTAAACCGGCTGGTTCATGGGATTCCTAAACCGGTCTAGGGTTTTATGGTGTAAACCCACTGGTTCACTGATTTTATTTAAATTAAATAAACCAAAACTTTGGTTATTTACGATTTGACCCCAAGGCTATGAGAAATTCTGTTCTGGCCCAATTTTTTAGAATTCAATTCAAATACACCATTAGGAAAAATAATTAAATAATTAAAAATTAATTTAATTATTTTATAAATAGGGTAAAATGACTATTTTACCCCTGGGCCATAAATGAAGCAAATAAAGTCCAAATTGAGATCCAGAAAAGGCTATCTTAACATTCTTTGGGCGTTTTGGACACAATGAAAATGTTAGATTGGACATCCGGGGACTGCGGGATAGTCCCATCATGAAATGTAAAATTACCAAAATGCCCTAAAGCAATACGAAGCCCAAATGAAGTCCAAATTGAACATGTGAATAATGTATTTTAACTATTATGGATATTCTGAGACTAATGGTGAGGTCCGTTTTGTGAGGCGGGATCCCAAAAAATAAAGACACGTAAAGGGGGTGAAATGACCAAATTACCCCTAGTACCCCTAAAGCCAAATTGAAACCAGAGAGGGTCTAAATTGACTTTCTTCGACGTTCTGAACTCAATGGTAAAGCTTATCCAACCAAAAGAAATGTCTAAAATAAAAAAGACATAAAATTTGATGAATAGCATCAGTTAGGTGGCTATGAACTAAAACATTGCCGAAGTACTAAACTGAGGCTCGTATGTTAAAACAAAATACGAGGGGATTCGACACGTAAACATGTGAAGTAAATAAATTTAATTTAAAGTTAATGGAGCTACCAGAAGAGTATAGTTAAAATGAAATAAATTCCTAATACATTAAATTGTGTTTTAGGTTAAATTTCTACTAGTTCCAAATGGATAAGAAACAACGAGATTTTATGAACGAGCTGCTTTGGCAACTCAAGGTGATCCAAAAGCATATCCGGATCACTATTACAAATGAAGTCATCTCGGTCAGACCCTTCATTTACAAAACCCTTTCACTTCCAATGACCCGAGCCGCTCTAAAAGCAGCAAAATGGAAACATGTTGACGAAAAACTTAAAGAAAAGGAGGAAGAACGGGAAAACAATGAAACCTTGGCGGAAATGCGCCGCAGGTAATATTTATTATCATTAAATACATGAATGACTAGACTGTGATACGGCTATAAGTTAGATTGATTTAAGGAATTAGACTTGCACAGTCTAGACATAAGTAAGATCACGATATGATTAAAATGCATGTGGAGTTTATGAATTTTCATAAATTATTTTAGGATAAGGAGGGAGACAGGAAAAGGCAAAGCACCTCTGTAGGGCCAACCTAAAGGCATAAGGTGAGTAACCCTGTGTTTGAAGTGGAGATTTAACTCCATGGATTTGAATGATGTTTAAGTTCAAGTTATGCAAAGTATTTGAATATCAAATTCAGTCTTTACACGATTACTATTTTAAAGTATTTCTGACCTCAAAAACTCTATTGTGACATGCTCAGTAAATAGTTTCTATTACAGTTCTCTTTTAAAATATGTTTCAGCATGTCTAAGTTTAAAACGCCAAGTCTTGTGAAATTATTCTGAATTTGTTTATATCAAGTGTTTACAGGATTTATTATGAAATTATGTACATCATGTTTTAAATACTCATACAAGGCATCTATTTAAAGAAGCCAAGTATTAAATGTATTTAAATGTAAGAAAAGCTGTGCATAAGCACCACGAATTTTATGGGTTTTTCGGAATTAAAATAATCTGAAATCTGACAGGATTTTGGGTTGTACAGAACTTAATTTACTGTCAAATGCCAGGTAGCAGGATCTAATCCCCCAAGCATAAGATATCTTCACGTAAAGTAAAGTGGGAATCTGGTTCGAAACAGATTCTATTAATGAAAAGTGATAAGATGTTATGTTGAAAATGGAAGTAGGTTTTACCCTCATTTTCACAGTACATATTTATGTGTTTTAAAGTTTATATACTTTATTGACGAAGTACGAATTTAGCTTGAATACTTTAAATGTTCGAAGCTATTGTTTTACGAAATGAATATATTCTATGTTCAAGTATACGAGCAATTGGTAGTGATTGTTTTATAAACTCTCATGTACTAAACCACTGCCAATTGAAACCCCATGACAAATGTTGGAATTACTCACAAGCTTAGATTAGCTTACCCGAATTTTATTCGGACCCCCTTTCAGATGATTAGCGGCAGTCTTGATTAGAGGACGATGATGATGAATCTGCCATTTTTGGAAGTTATGTTCAAGTAGTACATTTTGTATTAGTAAGAAGGTACACAGATATGTATAAGCCCCACGGGGTAACTAAACATGTATTGAATTATAAAGTCTTTAAGTTTTTATTTATGCTCTAAATGTTAAATCATGTGTACCAATGTAAAGAGCGGCAGTACCTGACGGATGTGCAAAATTTTAAAATAAGAAAAGAAAAAGAAAAAGTTTTTCACGCTTCCGCAAACACATGTTGCACTGCCATCCAATACCGCTGCTTATGTGAGCCTTCGCCCTAAGGTCCTCGGACTTGAGGGTGGCAGTCGCGATGCGAGATCCGCACAGGGTGGGTTTCGGGTCATGACATGTTCTATTTTCTTCCCAGATTATCATCACACAATTATTTACAAGCTTTATCAACCTCTACAAAAAATCCAGAATTCGAAATTCAAAAATTCTAAAGCTTACCTTAGTCGCGCAGCATTTCCTTCTCCTTCTCCTTCTCCTTTTCTCATCCTCTTTTCTCCTTCTTTCTTTCTTAAGCATGCAAAGCATGCCTCTATATATAGCCAAAACAATTTTACCGCACCTTCACTCTCTCCCTTGCCATTTCTACTTCTCTCTCTCTCTCTCTCTCTCTCTCTCTCTTCTTTCTTTGACTTTTCCTTTTCTAGTTAATTTCTAAATTCGTAACCCCCTCCGCTTATTTATATATAAAACACACACTCTCTCACACACATATATATGTATGTATACGGTCATATATATATATATATATATCTACATATATATTTAATAATTCATTACATATATCTACATATATGTATACATACCCATATATGTATACATATACGTATACATACACATACATGTACTTCGATGCTCGCTAATGGCTTGCTCAGGTATCGCCCAGGCATTGTCTGTACATTAGAGATTGATCACATGCTAAAACCAGTCAATTCATTTAATATTACAAAACAAACTCTAACAGTTTGGGTTTACAGTGTTTGCTCAGTTACATTTTGGGTCGGGGCATTACAAGAGTAGTTAATGAATCATAAAATGACAGCCCAACCCAAACTTGACACGTGTTTGAGCTCTTTTATGTGCAGGTTAGGAAGTGATAAAGTTATTCAGATCTGACAGGCGCTCCATGATCAGAAGGGCACGGACCTTCCCTACCAAGCAGCGAGCTCGGAGTATGAGTTTAAAGAATTACTGAGCTGATCACCACCTTGCACGCCTTACCGACCTCAAAACGAGGAAACAGAATGCGACATAGAAGCTGTCATTCTCAGATATATTTCGATTCCTATTTTTACGGAGATTAGAGTTCAATACGGAAAATGCCTTCTTCAGATATCTTGGAATCCCGAACTTTATGACTCCAAATCCGAATCAACTTAGAAGACGAACAGCCTATAAATACAACCCTAATGTGCGTTTTTCAATGAAAGTCAATTATTTACTTTCAAGCTCAGTCTTTTTTCTATTTTTTTTTACTGACTTTATCATCGGAGCGGCTACCACCGGAGCCAACCCGGTGACCCTCTGATTTTTAGTCCTGAGTTCTTAACAGACGATGAAGAGCGGAAGCCCACTGATCAAAAAGTGCAACATCAGTATATATATAATATTGTATATGATGAAGATATCCTCTCTTTTTTTATTTTAATTTAAGTAGTCAATGTAATAAAAAATTGTATCTTCATCTTAATCTTATTTCTCAAATTTATTGAATATTATTACCCATCAAGTTAATTTGAATAAAATATTTTTACTATTATATAATAATAATTACAAAAGCAAAAAAAAAAATATTAAGTAAAATAATGTAAACGTAAATATTAAACAAATATAGCAAATAATGACCTTCACATGAAACCCCTAAATTTACATCATTTATGATTCTTGAACTTAATTATATGGAACAAGATTCTGAAACAAATATATATATATATATATATATATATATATATTAAAAAAACAAAAATGAATGTATACCTTTGCCACGTGAAATTTTTGCAAAATTTGTTTATATGCTATTAGCCATACAAGAGTTTTGATTATTTAGTTTTAACCCAAAAAAACTTAAAATTAAATAAATAAAAATACATGTACATTATATATGTGATGAATTATAATTATGACAAATAATCTCTCTTTTTTTTCAACGGAAGAATAAAATATTTTTTGAAAAGGTAAATTATATTGACCTCCCCTAAGATTTATGACAATTACACTAACCTCTCCTGAGATTTTTGAACTTATACTGACCTCCCTTACTTTATAAAATAAAATACAAATACCTCATTTCAATCAATTTTTTCTTCAAAATGACAAAACTACCCCTTTCATATTATTTTTTCAATTTTTTAAACCTTGACCAATTTCTTTTTGATTTTTCAAATAAATAGTGATAAAAATCTTAAATTTATTTTTATATAAAATAAAAATAATTTATTTACCTCAACTTTGTTTTTAAATAAAAAAAATTAAAAAAAAGGTTAGAATAAATTGGTCAAAATTGAAAAATTGCAAAAATAAATAAATAAAAAGGGCAGTTTCGTCATTTTGAAGAAAACAATTGAAAAGAGAGTGGTATTTGTATATTATTTTATGAAGTAAGGGAGGTTAGTGCAATTTTAGGAATCTCATAAAAGTCAGTGTAATTTTAGAAACCTCATAAGAGGTCAGTGTAATTGTTATAAACTTGAGGAGAGATCAGTGTAATTATCATAAATTTGAGGAGACGTTAGTATAATTTGTCCTATTTTAAAAGGAAAAAAAAAACAAGGTTACATTAATTGACATGAGAGTCTGAAGCTAACAAGGGATTCAACCAAAAAGGGGATCAATATTTCCCAAGCGTTTGACATGAGAAAAGCATAAATAGCCACATATCTTCGAAGCTGAAGAATATCCTGCACAATCACATCAAATCCCGGAGGAGGTAGAGTTTTAGTACACAGAATGTCAACTAAGATATTACTATATGTTTCCACTTCCGCTGCATGAATTCCCATCTTCATACAAAACGAAAGACCATCTAATATGGCATATGCTTCCATTAGAAGGGTGTTGCCAACTTGTTGTCTACCCTAGGCAAATCCACTCATAAATTCAGCATTATAATTTCGAACAGCTGCTCTAACACCACTTGAAAAAGAATCTTTCTTCCAAGAGCCATTCACATTGAGTTTAAAAAACAAGGGAGATGGAAGAGTCCAGTGAGAATATGACTGAGAAAAAAGAAAGGACTGCATGAGGACCTTGGTTACTACAACATGTATTCAAATAAGATAAAATTTCTCACCCGAATTTAGAGTAATATCCTTGTGCATGGTATATTTTGTTGGCGTGAGTTGTCAATGAAGAACCGTTTGGAGAAATTGTAGGATTAGTTTGAATTTGAAATCCTTTCTTTCAAGGGTCAACCACGATATTAGCCATAGAAAGTGTATAGCCTAATATAGCCCACGATATTAGCCTTAGAAAGTGTACAGCCTAATATAGCTTCCTAAACTTTCTCTTTGTTCATATATATAATTGTATTTGTTCCTGAAAAGAAATATGAAAAAAAAGACTCCTTTTTTGATATGGTATCAGAGCAAGATCCTAGGATTTCTGCTACAACAAAACCTTGACCAAAAAAAACTCAGAACTAATCAAAAACTATGGTGGAACCAACCGGTGTGGTGTAACAGTAGACACTCTACTGACTCCATCTTAGAAAATTTGACTGCAAGAATGACGGAAGTCTTGACCAAAAATCAGACCCAAATCCACACACCAAACTACGACTTTTCCATTGCACAAATCGGCATTAAGTTGGATGGCACCAACTATGCCTTATGGTCCCAAGTTGTTGAGATATATCTCTCTAGCAAAGAAAAATTGGGGTATATCAATGGAGACTTTCCACAGCCTCAATCGACAGACCCGACTTTCCAAAAATGGAGAACCGAAAATGCATTTGTAAAGGGGTGGCTGATCATCTCTTTGGACCCTCCCTTGATCAGCAATTTCATTTGCTTTCTAGCTGCAAAAATGGTATGGGATTCTATTATTATGACTTATTTCGTTGGAACTTCCACCTCCTAAGTGTATGATCTAAAAAGATGAGTGGCTAGAATGAGACAAGCTGGAGGGTCCATTGAAAAATATTACAATGATCTTCAAGGCTTGCGGAGAGAAATCGATTTTCGTCGTCCTAACCCGATAGAAGGTGCTGTTGATATACAAAAATAAAATTCAAACCCGATAGAGTCTATATTTTTCTTGATGGAATGGATGATCAGTTGGATAAGATTCGGAGTGATGTGCTACAGTTATGACCCTTCCCTACGGTAGAACAAGCCTATGCTCACATTCGAAAGGAGGATATTAGGCAAGCGGTGATGATAACAAGCATGGAAACTACAACTGGCGTTGTTATGGCTTCTAGAGGAGTCAAGATGGGGCAACAATAGTCATCTTCACTTTAGATGTCCAAAAACTGGTCTCCCTCTACGGTTAGTGGAAAGTCAAATACAACCGTCAAGGCTTAGGTACAATCGGAAGGAGGGGGATGTATTCATTGTAGGAACATGAAGCATACCCGTGAAACTTGTTTTAAGTTACATGGGTACCTAGAATGGTGGAACGAAAACATCGTGAAGCTGCCTCTAATAAAGGCTCGGGTTGGGCTGTTTTGGTAAATGTAGAAACTCAGTTATCTTTCATTTCACAAGTAGAACCTTCAAATGATCCGACTACTCTCAATTATTAAGGTAACTATGGTTACACATTACTTAGTTCTAACCAGGGCGATTACAGTGGCTGGATAATTGACTCAGAGGCAATTGACCACATGACATTTAATTCAAATGACTTTATCCAGATCACTCAACCAAGATGAACTAGTATTGCTAATGCTAATAGGGTTATATATCAAGTTACAGGGGCTAGAACTGTTGTTTTATCACCCTCACTCTTTTTATCTAATACTTTACTAGTTTTATCTCTCTCAAATAGATTGATGTTTGTAGGTCAAGTTACTGAGGAACTAAATTATGTTGCACTAATCTATCCTACCTTTTGTCTTCTTCAAGATATTCTTACCAAGGAGATCATTAGGCGTGGTACTAAGAGGGGGGGTTGTATTACGTGGATGATTTCAGTCGTGGTAAAGCTAATAATATGCAACACACGACTAGTGTCAAGAAGAGACAAATTTGGCTATGGCATTATCGTTTGAGGCATTCGTCATTTAGTTATATGAAGTACTTATTCCCAGATTTATTTTCCAATTTACATGATTCAGACTTTAAATGTGATACTTGCATTTTAGCCAAAAAGTCATCGTGTTCCTTATCCAGTAAGCTTGAATAAAAGTGATATTCCTTTTTTCCTTAATTCACTTTGATGCTTAGGGACCCTCTCCAATTACCACTTCTTCTAGCCTTAGTTGGTTTGTGACATTTGTAGATGATTGCACTCGAATGACTTGGTTGTACTTGTTGAAACATAAATATGACGTGCTTGGTGTTTTTCAATCTTTTCATGCAATGATTTAGACTCAATTCTCAGCTAAAATTCAAATTCTCCATTCTGATAATGGTGGTGAATATGTAAATCAGTAATTTCAAGCTTACTTCGAGATTCATGGCCTTCTCCATGAAACTTCGTGTACTCAAACACCACAACAAAATGGGGTTGCCGAACGGAAGAACATACATATCTTAGAAATAGCCCGTGCTCTATTAATTGGAGTGCATATACCTAGTAGGTACTGGGATGATGTTGTTGTCACGGCAGTATATTTATTGAATCATATGCCTTCGAAAGTGTTGAATTTTAAGACCCCATTACAGGTCCTTTCTAACCATGTTTCCTTGCCGACTATTTTGTTGACTCTTCCACAAATCTTTGGATGTGTTACCTTCGTTCATCTTCATAAAAATTGAAGCACTAAGATTGATCCGTGTGCAGTTCATTGCATTTTTTTTGGGTATGCCACACATAAAAAAGGATATCGTTGCTACAATCCGGTTACCAAGCGCACCTATGTCACTATGGATGTCACTTTCTTGGAATCGGAAACTTTCTTCCCTTCATCAGTATCCAATTCATCTCTTCAGGGGGAGATACGAGATGAAGAGCAAAATTGGCAGAATTGGCCAGGATTTGAAGACAATCCAGTACAAATGAGTGAAGAAAATAAAACGGTGGTTAGCAAAGAAAAGAGAGTTGATGCTGATATTATTCAGGGAGCTAAATTTGAATCATCTGAATCTAAAACTGAATTTCCCCTCTCCTCAGTACTCGAAAACCCTTCTCCTGGGAATATTCCTGGGGTAAGCTCTCCCACTACTAGACCTTCACCTATTAATGAGTTGGATGCTTCTGTTGGTTATAATTTACCTTTCAGACATAATCGTGGCAAACCACCAAATTGATACTCTCCAAATTTTGAGGAAAGAAGATCAAGACATCCGATTGCCAATTATGTGTCCACTTAGAGATTATCAGAACCTCTCAAGGCGTTTGTTCATAAGTTATCCTCATGCCATGTTCCCAGCAAAATACAAGGAGCCTTAACAGATCCAAAGTGGGTTTAAGTTGTAAAAGAAGAAATTGAGGCTCTACAAAAGAATAAAATATGGGCTCTTGTTTCATTACCGAAAGGAAAAAAAGACAATAAGGTGCAAATCGGTTTTCTCCATTAAACACAAGCCAGATGGATCCATCGAATGATACAAGGTGAGGCTTGTGGCAAAAGGATATACACAAACATATGGCATAGATTATCAAGAAACTTTTTCACCAGTGGAAAAATTGAATACTGTCAAAGTCTTGTTGTCTCTTGCAGCAAATTTAGACTGGCCATTGCATCAGTTTGACGTAAAGAATGCCTTTCTTCATGGTGATCTTGAGGAGGAGGTTAACATGGATATTCTACGGGGGTACACTACATTCTCAAAGAATGAGGTTGTGTGTAAGTTACAAGGAGCATTGTACGGGCTAAAACAATCACCCCTTGCATGGTTCGGTCGATTTAGCTAGGCTATGAGAAAATATGGCTTCTAACAAAGCAACTCGGATCATACTCTATTTTTGAAACACCGACTAGGGAAAAGTAACAACTCTAATAATCTATGTAGATAACATGATTATTATAGGGGATGATATGGAAGAGATCTCTAGACTTTAGAATCAATTGGCAACCGAATTTGGAATGGAGAATTTTGGAGGACTCAAATTTTTTTGGGAATTGAGGTAGCTAGATCAAGACAAAGGATATTTCTTTCTCAAAAGAAATATGTGCTAGATTTGCTGTCTGAAGTGAGATTATTAAACTGTAAGCCAACTGATACTCCAATTGTTCAGAATCATAAACTTGGACAGGGTTTAGATCAGGTACCAACTAATAAAGAGAGGTATAAAAGATTAGTTGGCAAGCTAATCTATTTATCTCATACTCGCCCAGATATCGCTTATGCTGTAAGCATAGTGAGTCAATTTATGCACTATCCTAGTGAAGATCATATGGATGAAGTAATTTAAATTCTTCGCTATTTAAAGTCCTCTCTTGGAAATGGCTTATGCTCTCCAAGAATAATCATCTAAATATTAATGGTTATACAGATGCAGATTGGGCGGGGAATATTTCTGACAGGAAGTCCACATCAGGCTACTTTACTTTCGTAGGAGGCAATCTAGTTACATGGAGGAGCAAGAAACAAAAGGTAGTGGCATTATCCAATGCTGAAGCTGAGTTCAGAGGAATGACCAAAGGTCTTTGTGAACTTCTTTGGCTTAAAAGATTGGTTTTGCTCCTAGCTCCGAAATGAACTTATTCTGTGACAGTAAGGCGGCTATTGATATTTCTCATAATCCAGTCCAACATGATCGTACTAAACACGTTGAGGTGGATCCACATTTCATCAATCAGAATCTCGAAGCCAAGATAATTCGATTTTCATTTGTTAAATCTGAAGACCAACTCGTAGACATACTTACAAAGGCTGTTTTTAGCAAAATCTTCTACAACCGACTTGACAAGTTGCGCATTAGAGATATGTATGCACCAACTTGAGGGGGAGAGTTGGCGTGAGTTGTCAATGAAGAACCGATTAAAAAAATTGTAGGATCAGTTTGAATTTGAAATTCCTTTTTTCAAGGTTCAACCACGATATTAATCTTAGAATGTGTACAACCTAATATAGTTTCTTAAATTTTTTCATTGTATTCATTTCAGAAAAGAGATATGAAAAAAAAACACTCCTTTTTTGACATATTTGTAATATCCTTGTGCATAGCATAGGTTAGGGCCAGTTTAATTCAAATCAAATGCCAGTCCCGCTCTTTCGACAAGGTGACTATCAAATTCGAGAAATTGCATTACAGAGTGAGAAAATGGAACCGTGGGAATCACTGGACGTAGACGATTCAGACCTTCCGTCTCTCCTCCGCCCTTGCAAGCGCCAACACCAAGCACCCAATCAAACCAACATTTCATCCTCTCAACCAATTCTCCAACCTTCCTCTCGCCTCTCTCTCCCTCAACCCACTCCCAAAACCCCAGACTCTCAACATTCTCTCCGCCGATTGGACCACCCGCTTACGTCCGCTGCCTCTCCGCGCCTCATTCCGGGCCCTGCCGGCGCCGTTCAGGCCGCTATGCTCCGCAAGACTCGTGACAATCACAATTCGTGTCGTGGCAGTTGCGGCGAAGATCCTCCAATCCCTACCCAGGAGTATATAAGGAGGGCGGTGGAAGATGGAAGCGACGAAGATGATGGTGATTTCAAGCGCAACCCGTGGCTTTGTGCCCTTGAATTTTTCCGTCAGCAAGGTGTCGATGCTGTTTTATTTTTTTATTTTTTTGTTATGCATAATTTTGGAATCTGTTACTGGTCAATGGATTTTTGGGATCTTTTTAGGTATGCTAGATGGTGTACTTCCTAGTACATCTTTGAGCTCTATCAAGAAATGCCTAAACATTGGCCAGGTTGATCAGGTATTAGAAATCCTGAATTTTAATTTGATGTGTGTGGGGAAATATTATGATATAAAATGTACTTATTTATGTATTCTTTTATTCATTAGATATAAACACATATTTATGTACACGTAAGAGAGTTCCACATTCTGTTTGATGGCTTTGTGCAATTGTTTTCTGTAAAATATATTTTGTGATTGGTGTATAATTAGGTTGTTGGTGTTATCAAGTCTTGCACACCAAATGGTCTTGGTGGTCTGATGATGACTCTGAAGGTATAATCATGACAATATGGATAATACTACAGAAGTAGATGAGATTATAATTGTTACTGAGTTGGCTTGTGTTTGGTTTTAGGATCGCACGGGTACAATTGGTGCTAGCATTCATCACAAAGTCCTTAGTGGGGGTGAGTTTGGGAAGGACATATCTGTTGGCTCAGTTTTGATTCTCCAGAAGGTTGTTCTCATTCCTTTATGGATTACTTCAAATGTTATTTTTAAGCATTTTGTATCAGCAACTAATGTCTTATACATGTTACAGTAAAGCTGTAAGTCTCAAATTGGAGTTTATGAAATTGTTTTCTGCATTACTTGATTAATGACGTGTATTTTCAGGTTGCTGTTTTTGCCCCTTCACAGTCAGCACATTATCTGAACATAACACTAAGCAATGTGGTTAAGGTGCATATTTTTCCTAATTTTACATTAGACTAATTATGCAATATGTCAATGCAGTCTAACCTGGATTCCTTTGATCATTAGGGAAGTAATCTAAGCCACACCTTTTGAGTATCTTTTCTTTATAGTCTTAGGTTAACCTGGATAATATAATGCCTTTGGAGAAAATTTCATCTAGAACAAGTTTTCCAGCATTTACAAGATGTAAAATAGAAAAGACTCCTTGATATGACTTGGATTATTATAAGTTATTTAACTCTGAATTTGAGTATAATTTTGGTCACTAATTAAGTTGGGAATTAGTGTCTCGAGTTAATAGCTTATTGTTTCTTGGTTAAATTTAATTCATACCTTTGATCGACTCCGGAATTGGTGAAACAGAAAATTTTATTCAATTATCAATTGTTAACATAAAGGGTCATCCCAAATGTTAGTGCTTGAAGCTCTACTCAATTGTTCTATGGGAGAAGTCATTCAATCTTTTCTTTCAACAATTAATAAGTGGAGAATTTCTTTCGACATGTTTATATCTTGTGCTGGACAGATGAAGATGGTTTAGAGAATTTTTTTTTTGTTGAGAAAAAACTCCACTTGTTTACTAGAATCTTGAGGGAATTAATGAATTTTTAGTGGGAAGGATTTTCACTTAATTAGAGCAGAGAATCTTCATGGTTCGTCTTTAGATGATGCTTTTTGGAAGGCTAAGAAAAAAAATTGTCTTTGTTTTTGAGGTTACAGTTTATACTTTTGACTTGAAAACTTATTAGAGATCTAGTGGGGAGTTTATTTTTGTTGCTTATCACGCTAAATTATTAGAAAATTCTTCTTAATAATTTAGTATGTAATTTTTTTTTTCTATAATATAAAATTGTATATAAAACAATTTAGTAATGATGTCTAGAATTCTAGAATAAATAATAACGAGAAATGAATTCAAAGTAATTGAAGATTAAAGAAATAATTATACTGACTTCTCTTGTGAAATTTAACAAAAATAAAGACCTTCCTTTTGATTTCTGATATTACATTGACCTTCGTTGTTAGGATTTTTGAGAAACGGAAATCATAAATGTGTTATTTTATCCTTATGGATAATAACACTGACCTTCCTTGTGATGTATGATAATTACAGTGACTTTCCCTATGATCTTGGAAAAGATAAGGGAGGTTAACTGCTTTAATATATAAGGGTACTTTAGTCATATAAAAAAATTTAGTTAAAACCTTAACACCATCAATGAGAGATTTTGTATGGAGGGGAATCTATATTTTGTCAGTATAATAGATGGGAGGTCAATGTAATTTCAGAAAGCATAAAAAAGTCTCAGTAATTATCATATAACTTAGGAGAGGTCAATGTAATTATCCCAAGACTAAACAAAGCAAACAATCTATTGTAGAGAGGGCTAGGGATTTGATAAAGGTGACAGGACAAGGTCCTAAGCCATTTGTGCATGAAGGAAAGTGGAGCGAGAGGACGATTTAAACTCAAAACACATAACATGGCTTCCTCTCCTTTAAGAGGGTGTCGAGGAGCATTAGAAGTGGGTGGGATGAGTTTTTAAAACATATTAAATGTAAGATTGGTAATGGGAGAAGGTTCATTTTTTTGGACAGATTGTTAGTGTGAAATTGGGTGTTTGTAGATGGTTTTCCCCCATCTCTTTGGAATCACTTCAAACTGACAGGCCTCAATAGCAGTTTGCTATAAGAGGATAGCAGGAGAGCTGGAGAGTTGGTCTCGTACATTAGATTTATTATATGACTGCAAGATTGGAAAGTTGAGAGGCTATGAAATTTTATGGTTTTCTATATAGATAGTGCTTTTGGAAGAAAGCAAGGAAAATGATAGACTATGATGGGTGGGATCCAAGAAAGGAGTGTTTATTATAGGTCCATGAAGGATGAAGGAAGTATTTCCCCTAAAAAGAAATTCGGATAACAAATGTGCAGACCAAAGTAGCTTTTCTTGGGTGGTGTGTCGCTTTAGATAAGATTTTGACAATCGATAACTTGTACATAAGAAAACAAATTGTTGTTAATTGGTGCAACCTATGAAGTGTGTCCAATATTATTTTATTTTTAATTTCAGATACGTCTTGGACATGGTATGGATACATTATGGACACGTTTTTAGGAATTTTTTTTTATTTTGGGATTTCCCCCTTCCCTTTCTCCTCTTCTTCTTCACTTTTCTTTTAGGTTACATATATGTGTGTGTGTGTGTGTGTGTGTGTGTTTTATGTAGTAGTTAGAAAATTCGTTTGCGTGTGTGTGTGTTTTATGTAGTAGTTAGAAAATTCGTTTTAAAACTTGGATTATGGATGTTGATGATTAAATGAAGAAGTTCTTGAATTTTTAAAATGGCTTTGTTATTTTGATACGTTAATATTGTTGCAATTTGTGTGTTTTATACCAATTTTGATTGAAAAAATGTTAGGTTTTTATTATATGGTCATATAAATAATATATATATATATATATATATATATATATGTTAGAGTTCTTAAGTAGGGGCAATATTTTAACTTGCTTTTCTTTGCATAAGATAAATAGTTGGTGATGCGTAGACAGTGCATACACAACCAACACTTTATTTTCGTTTCTTCACTTCTCTATTTTCCTTCGTAGAAAACTTAACTTGGTATCAAAGCAAGAGATTGAAGCCAAACATCATAAAAAAAATCATAGAAGAAAGGATCAAGCTTGAAGGGGAGTAAACAGGATGCTGACATCGGCATTCTAGTGATGATGTCATGCTGGCATCATCATTTTGGCAATGACAATATGATGATGTCATCATTTTCTAACGATTAGAACCTATTGATCGTATCGCCTCTCTCTTGGTTCTTATGGTTATTTTTGCCAAATTTTTGAAGGTTTTGTTGGTGTTTTCTATTTTTGAATATTTTTCTCAAAAACTAGACCTAGTTTTGCGATCTGTATTTCAATGGATTCGATGGTTCTATTTCCTTATGAAAGGTGTGATTTAAGGTTCTAAAGGTGTTCTTGATCAAATATTGGAGTTTTGGTTGTTTTTTTGTTGAGTTCTCTTTCCTATTGTGGTCAACTCTATTGTTATTGGGTACAATAGTGGTCGGGTTGTGCTCCTAAGTGATTCCTACAACTACTTGAGGCTCCTACCATGCTCTGTTTTAATTGGGTGTTGATTTTGGTCTCTATAGCGTTTTTTTTTTTGAACATCAGATTGTGTTTTTGGATAGTTTCTTCCTCTAGCCATGGCTCCAAGTGAACTTGTTCTTCATAGGCTGCTACTATTGCTTCATGAGTGGTTGCAATATTTTTTGGTTTCAGTGTTTGTGGTTGTTCAATATTGTTCCTTGAGTTTTTTTTTTTTTTAATTCCTATTTATCATCATGGCTACTTCAAAAACAAAATTGATTTTAAGAGTCATTATGTGGATGAACAAATGAGAACCATTACTTTTGTTAAATTATATGACAATAATTACCATTCATGGTCTCATGCTATTAAAGTCTTTCTACGTGCAAAGAATAAGATTTGTTACCTCGTTGATAATTCGCCTCCTTTTGACTCTATCCAATCTGAAGACTGGTGGAGTGAGAATTCATTAGTATGACTTCATTGTGGCTTAACATGGAACCTTATGTTGTCTCCAATGTCCAACTTCTTGACACAGCTAAGAAGATATGAATGTCTCTTGAATAGGTATTCGTAGGAGCATAATATATCTCATATTTATGAACTTTTTGGACGTATGTTCAATACTAAGGTGACAAGTCTATTGCTGACCATTATGGTACTTTGAAAGGACTATGGGAGGAGCTTTTGTTGTATCAGTCATTGAGTATCGATTTAGAGGTTCAACGTCGTCAGCTCGAAGAAATTTTAGTTGCTTTATTTTTGTCTGACATTGACTCTGAGTATAGTTTTTTTAAAGATCAAATTTTGACTAGTGAGAAACTTCCAACTGTTGTCAATGCTTATTCTCATCTTCAGCATGCTTCTCTTACTCGTGGTCTTGCTTCCTTATCTAGAGAAACATCTGCTCTAGTCTCTAGTATTGGGAGTTGTGATGATCGTAGTAGTAGTCGTGGTGGTGGCCAATGTTCCCATCAAGGTGGTGGTTGTGGTGGTGATGGCTGAGGCTCTGGTCGTGGTGGACGGATTCGAAGTGGTACTCATTTTAAGTGGAAATGTACTTATTGTGGTAGTACAGGACATACTGAAGATTATTGTTGGGATAAATGGGGGAGACTCGCTCATGCTAATCAAACATCTGATGTACTTCTACTACAAGGCCACACACGCGTACAACTGATTCCGGTCCTTCTACTTCTAGTTCTCATGATGCTATCACTTCCCAACTTAGTCAACTTCTCTAACAATTGTCTTTTCTCTCTACTCAATTATCTACTTCTATTGCTACTTTAGCTAATACAAATACTTTTGCCTGTGTGGTTGTGAGCTACTTCAAAATCTTGTATTGTGTTAACTGATGGTTCCTTTCGACTAGTGCTTGGAACTGGCAATCTACATCCTACTAAATCTCTATCTATGTCTTTTGGTTTATTTATACCTCATTTTCCTTTCAATTTTTTATCTGTGAGCCAATTAACTAAGTCTTTATAGTGTTCGATAACTTTTTCTCCCTCTTCTTGTGTTTTTCAAGATCTCTAGACGAAGAAAGTGATTGGTTTGGGGCATGAGCACAATAGTCTTTATTATTTGGATCTTGTCGAGTTTGTTGTTGCCTTAAGTGCCACAATTTTCCCCTCTACGTGACATTATCATTTGGGTCATCCATCATTACAACAATTACGTCAAGTTGTCCCCAATTTGAGTCCTATATCTGTTTTGGAATGTGAGGCTTGCTAGTTAGGCAAGCATCACTATAGTTTTTTTCCTAGTATTTAAGCAATTGTCAATCTAGTCAATTTAATATTGTACATTCAGATATTTGGGGTCCTACAAGAAAAAAAAAAGTATTTCTGGTTTTCAATATTTTGTAATCTTTGTGGATGATTTTTCTCACGTGACTTGGTTATTTCTTATGAAAGATCGTTTTGAATTGCCTAAAATTTTTGTTATATTTTATAATAAAATGTTGTATCAATTCAACAAACATGTTAAGGTTTTACGGCTAACAATGCACATGAGTTTATACCAATCCTTTATGGATGAATTTTGTGCTGAACATGGCATTACCCACCAAACTACACATACATGTCAACAAAATGGCATTGTTGAACGTAAGCATCGTCCTTTATTGGATGTTGCTCGAACTTTACTATTTAATATGCATGTACCAAATTCAAAGTGGGTTGATACTGTCTTAATTGTTAATTATCTCATTAATCGCATGCCATTCTATGTTTTGTCAAATAAGTCTCATTTTTCTCTCCTTTATCCTACTTTTCACCATTTAGTTTGACCCCTCGTATTTTTGATTGGATAGCCTATGTTCATCTTCTTGGTCCAGGTCGGGATAAATTGTCTCATCGTCTCGTCAAATGTGTTTTCTTGGGCTATGCTTGTACTCAGAGGGGTTGTCGTTGTTATGACCTTGTCTCTTATCAGTATTATACGAGTGCAAATGTTACTTTTTTTGAGTCCTCTTCCTTTTCAACAAGTGGCCGACATCTTGAGCCTGCCTTTGTTCCTTCTCATTAGGGGAAGCTTCCTTTGCCGAGTCTGTCCGATTTTGGCTCCTCCATCTCTTGTAACTGCTCCTCCTCTGCAGGTTTATTGCCGGTGCCAAGATCGACAAGTTATCCACTGGGCTCCTGCTCCATTCTCTTGAAGTCACTCCTATAGCTCTTCTTGTAGTCCCTTGTTCTCTTGATTTGCCTATTGCATTATGGAAACGTACTCGTAGTTGTACTCATCATCCTATTTCTAATTTTGTATCACTTCACCGTTTTTCTTCTATCTTTCGTTGTTTTGTTTCTTCGTTGTCTTCTGTAAAAATCAAACATGGGATCTCACTCCTCTTCCTTCTAGTAAATAGTTTGTTGGTTGTTGTTGGGTCTATGCTATGAAGTATCATCCTGATGATTTGGTTGAGTGTGAAGTCTCGCCTAAGCCAAAGGTTATACTCAGATTTGTGGTGTGGATTATTGTGAGACCTTCTCTTCAGTTGCCCGCCTGAATTTTGTTAGAGTTCTTACTTCAGTGGCAGTGAGCCTTGATTGGCCCTTATATCAGTTGGATATAAAGAACGTTTTTCTCCATGGGGATTTATAAGAGAAAGTTTATATGGCCCAACCACCAGGGTATGTTGAACCTGGGATGGAACATTTGGTATGTAAGTTGCGAAAGGCATTGTATGGCCAGAAACAATCACCAAGAGCATGGTTTGACAAGTTTAATATTGTTATTCAGTATGGTTTCTATTGGTCCACTTCAGATTATTCAGTGTTTACTCGTCGTTCCTCTTCAGGAATTATTGTATTTATAGTTTATGTGGATGACATTATTATTAGTGGCAGTGACTCAATAGGTATAACTAGTTTAAAACTTCATTTGGGTAAGCAGTTCCACACCAAAGATTTGGGTTTGTTTCGCTATTTTCTTGGAATTGAGGTTGCTCGATCCAAGGTATAAGCTTGTGTCAACGAAAGTATGTCTTGGACTTGCTTTCTGAGACTAGTACTCTTGGTGTTCATCATGTTGATACTCCGATGGGTTCTACTGTAAAATTAGATGCTGATAATAGAGAAGTTTTTGAGGACATAGGACAGAATAGGAGGTTAGTAGGTAAACTAATCTATCTTACTGTGATACGCCCAGATATCACTTATATTGTTGGAGTAGTTAGTCAGTTTATGTTTGCTCTTCGTAAGTCTCATTGGGAGGTTGTTTGTCGCATTCTTCGATACCTCAAGGGAACACCGGGGAGGGGGTTGTTATATAAGCCATCATCCATTTTATCAGTTATTGGATTTTTTGATGCTGACTGGGTAGGCAACCAGAGTGATCGACAGTGTACTTCTGGGTGTTGCACATTTGTCGATGATAATCTTGTTACGTGATACAATAAAAAGCAAAATGTGGTGGCTCGCTCTAATAGTTGAGGCAGAATATCGTGCTATGGCTCATACTGCGTGTGAGATGTTGTGGGTTAGGTCTCTTCTTTATGATAGGAGTGTTGATCTGTCATCTCTTATGTCATTGTATTGCGATAATCAGGTAGCTATATTCATTGCTAAAATCCAGTTTTTCATGAACGGACCAAACACATTAAGGTTGACTGTCACTTCATTCAAGATCTAATCATGCAGATGCAGATTGTCACTCATTATGTCCAGTTTGGTGCTCAGCTAGATGATATTTTTACCAAATCATTGGCTCGATCTACCTTCAAGTGTTTATGTTCCAAATTGGTCATGTTTGATCTATATGCTCCATCTTGAGGGGGAGTATTAGAGTTCTTATTTGTTAGGTTCTTAAGTAGGGGCAATATTGTAATCTTTTTTCTTTCCTTTGCATAATATAAATAGTTGTTGATGTGTAGACTATGCATACACAACCAACACTCTATTTTCTCTTCTTGTCCTCTCTCTTTTCCTTTATAGAAAACTTATCTATATATATTCAATGTCTCTAGACGTATCCGTATCCTACTTTTTTTAGAAATGTCATGACCGTGTTGTGTTGTAGCTGTGTCTCGCACCTGTGTTTGTGCTTCTTATGGTGCAAGGTGGATGAAGAGAATCAACTCACTTATCTATTGTCCAGTTACATAGGCAATTTGGTTATTACTTATTGGCCTTTTTGGCATTAGTTAGGTCATGCCACGGTCTACGGTAGAGGTATTGGCCTTGTGAAGATGTGACATGGTTAGTAGAAGAGTTGGAAAGGCTATGGCTCCATTGTGTTTATGGTGGAACATTTGACTGGAAGGGAGCTGTAAAATTTTTGAGGGCGTAGAGTCTTCAGTCTGGAAAGTTAAAGCTATTGTAGTGAGCATCGTTTATTTTTTATTATTAGGAAGCTCGTCATTGTCCACGGAGTTTTTTTTTTTTTTTAATAACTTGATGAGAGTACAGTTGTATTCTTTTGTATATTGGAGCACCCTCTTTGGTTCTTCTTGTATAATATACTTATTAAAAAAGGGATACCACAATGAGGATGCTCTATGATAAGCCGCTATGTATGTTTCTAATCCATTTTTTCATGAGAGAACTATGCACATTGAGGTTGATTGTCCTTTTGTTTGAGATGGTGATGAGTTAGAAGATTGCCTAGTTAAGGGGGCTTGACTTTTTTATTTCGTTGGTGGGGGGGGGGGGGGGGGCTTGTTAAGTAATTAGGAACTTATTTTATGAAGTTTTGGGAAAATTTCATTTTTCCAAGTATGTAACAAGTTAGGCAATGACAAATATCCTCAAAAGCATGAACACTTGTTTTAGGCTAAAGTGTCGGTGTCTAACATGTTTGGGACACAGACATGCTTCAGACACGTGTCCGAGACGCTAAAAATGAGGATTCCTATTTTTTTTAATTTTTTTTTCGAAATTCCCGACACGTTCTTAACCCGTCAGGACATGTTGATAGTAGAATGGGTCAATTTTTAGAGTTTTTTTTCAAAAAAAAAAAGAAGAGAATTTTAATTGAGGAGAAGAAATTAACCAAATCATAGCCAAAATTGTAAAGAAAGAGAGGACAGTGGCTTATTTGCGAGATCACAACCAAGAGACCCGTTCGATGGTTGATTCGAACAAGCAGGTACCTTCTTCTTCTTCAACTATCGAGATCTCCGTCTCAAACTCTCTCGTTGTCTTAAATTCGCAATGTTACTAGGACCTCTCTATTTCGTCGAGTGGTCCAACGTTTCCCTTTTAAAGAAACCCCCATCTCATCGTAAATGAGATGTGTTAATATTAATTAGATTTTATTTATTTAATTTTTTAAATTGATTTAATTTATATTTAATTAATTTTTTTAACTTCTATTATTAAAAAATCTAAAAAATAAATCCCTTAATTTTTACTCCTTTAGTCTTTATTGTTTGTGATCAAATAATAATAATAATTGTATTTATAATTCTTTAATTTTTATACTCTTCCAATATGTTTCTTTTATATTATCAAATTAGTCTAAAAAATTATATTAATTTTTAGTAAATCAATTTAGTGAAACTTGTTAGTTGTCATAAATGAGTCCTCTTATTAATATTTGTTTTTGATAGCTAGTCTTGAAATTGGTTAAAATAATGTTAGAATTAAATGATTTATTATATATATATATATATATATATATAAATATATATTTTTTAGTATGTCCCTGAAGTGTCTTTGTCCTTTTTTGAAAAATTACGTGTCGACGTGTCCTTGTCCGTCATGTCTGTGTACATGCTTCTTAGTAGATATCTATGCTCCAGAGGAAATTTAGTGTAACTTTCATGTTGCGAGCATATTTTTAATTTCTTCCTTATTAATAATAATATATAGAGTCGTTCACTTTAAATTCCACAAAAAGGTCAAAAATTATCATCAAGTCTCAACCTAAACTTAGGAGCCCATCAAGTCTTTCCAATCTTCAATGACTAAAACACTCTAACATTCCTAACAGTTCATCACTTTAAAAGACCAGGCGTGAATGGTGTACCTTTTTCAAAAAAGTTTTTCAAGCATTTCAAAATTCAATAATTTATAAATTATAAACTCATTTCCAATAAAATGTATATATTTAGACTCTAAATATTGAGATTTATCAAACAAGATTCATATTGCATATGAAATTTTGAAGGAAAAAATTGATTCAAAACTGTAAAATTTTGTCTCAATAAAAGTGTATAATTTTACACTTTTCCAATGAAACACTCTATGCCCAGCAAAAATGTGAAATTTTACACTTTCATAAAAATTGAGAAAATTCTCAATTGTATTTAGTTTTATTGAGCTTTTGTCACATGTTGAATGCTCAAAATTGACTTTCAAGTGCGTAGAAATTTGCCAAAAAAAAAACAAAATCAATATTTACAGCATGAGTGATTAAAAATACACTAATTGTAAAAATGAAAAAATTTACATTTTTAAAATGTGTTGTACAGTTTGGAGGAAAACTTGTTGATGGTGATGGGATGACTTTCGATTGTGATGAAGAAAGAATCTGAATCGGATAGACATGAAGAGCCAGCGATAATGATGTGACCGGGTAAAACAGTCATATATTAAAAATAGTTAGTGTCAGCTCATCAAAATGGACTTATGCTCAAAAAATAAAATAAGCAACTATCCTTCACCTCAAATTGGAAATACTCATATATCTTATAATAATATAGTATCTTTTTGAGGGACTTGAAACTAATTAACTCTAATATATAATAGAGAGCGGCTCCCAGTCTCTCTCTCTCTCTCTCTCTCTCTCTCCCCTTTTTGCACATCGACATCAGAACATTTATTGTGTAAAATTATGTGCCCATCTAGTCTTTTAAGACAATTTTAATTGATCTAGATTTAATCTTCCCTTACCTTTGTCACCAGCCACCAACTCTATCCTTATGTTTGTAGTCCTTGGTATTCATTGCACAAGATTGTAAAACAGATGTGATACGACTAGTTCTATATAGGATCACGAATTTATGCCTCAATATTGGTCTCTTATCAGTCATACATAATGAACTTAAGATTGTTGTGTACTAGTTAATTTCTTTATGCTTCTTAACATCTCAAAATATTTTTATTTATGTCAATGTCATTTCCTGAAAATATTTTAGGTATTGTTTTTTTTTTCTTTCAGAAGGCATCTGGTTGTTTAATCCTTTAAGGAAAGCATGGCATGGCAAGTGCAATGCTTATGTGAAAATGCACATGCGCATGTATCTATATCATTCCTACCTTCATAAAACATTAAAATTTTATATGCTTAGATAAATAATTGATTTTAGCAAGAGTACAAAGTAAATTGCTCTCTCTTTGGGTGTGTTTTGATTGATGCTTTGCTCACAGTCTATTATAGGGTGAGGTATGTACCAATACTTGTCAAATGGACCCTCTAACACCACGAGCTCTGGGGGTAGTGTTGGGGGAAAGGAGTAGAGTACCTGGAGCCTCAAGCGGGGCTTTGCAGACTGCATCCTCTATGAACTAATATATTAAGTGTATTTTCATCATGCATCCATTGCATATAATCTGTGAGAAAATGATTAAACGTGTATAGGAACATTAGGATTCAAGTTGGATGCATTTTGTAAACCTATCTTGTCACCATAAGAGTTGTCATGTTGCCACAACACAATATGGTACTTAGAAAGAAAGAAAGAAAGGAAAATTTGGAAGAGGAGAACAAGGGTGGTCTTATTAAGCACATGCCTTACAAGTCAAGGCATAAGAATTGGTGCACCTTCTGTGTCTCCATACAACTCAGCTCCTGAGGCCTGCACCTCAGTGTGGCCATGATGTCTGTCTTTTTCCCTTTCTCTTTATATTTTTCCTTCATTTATCTAAATGACCATGATGTTTTTTTTTTTTTTTAAATATTAGTTATATTCAATGATATTGTACATGTTACCAAGTTCCTTGATGGAATCCTGTTATGCCAGTTTCTGCATGTGTACATACAAGATTTCAGGAGTGTGTATTCATGCTCTTTTTGTATACCCCACATTGTCGGGATCAACACTGGTAATTGCTTTTCTTTAGGCATATCAGTATACTGTCATGTATAGTTGAAAATTGATAATTGGATCACGAGTTCAATTGTGGAATTTGTAGTCAAAGTGTAGTATGATCAGATAATTTTCTACTGTAAGTGTTGGTTGATGAACCAGATCAGATTCTCTTGACCCACAGAGTGAATTTTTTATTTTTTTTTTTAAAATAAAAAATTCTAGTTCTAGACCTACAATTTCCTTGGTAGGGATTACCACTGTGATATAGTTGATTTGTTTAGTAGAGTTTCACGACCAAGAGATCTAACATCCAGTTGGGTATCTATCACTTGATTCATTTTGTCATCCTCTGGCTGCCACCTTGTTCACCTTAGGCTTCGTGCAGGGGGGATTTGGTCTGGCCTGTGAGGGCGTCCATTGGGTCAACACAGTGATGCCCAGACTTCAAAATATTCTTCAAAATAAATTCCTTTTGAATTACTCCTTAAGATTTTCATTCCTAATGGAAATAACCTTTCAAATGCTTAGTCTCAATGTTAGGGTTTGATAGCATGTACAGCACATACTGAGTTAAACTCACATGGGGACAAAAAAAAAGTGATTTTTGTTATGCTCTACTGAAGAGTCCAGAGTTTAAGGACCTTCATTGTGGAAAATTATGCGCAAGCATATCAACTGGTGACTAGTATTGTGATTGAAGACATCACTGAGTTATTTTTTTATTCTTTAGAAATGCTCAAGAGTAACCACTTTGGGCTATTTGTGATGTAAAATGTTGTTCTTACTACAGGTCATCTGTAAGGACAGTGGACCTCCATTAAAACAAACTTATCCTGCATCTGCAATCAAATATACTGTCCTTAATACTGGTGAGTAAATGATCTTGTCTCAACTCCTATGCAATGTAGACTTGTCAAATTTTGGGAGGGTCAGCTTCTGAAGCAACTGGATTAGAAGACTTTCATCAATTCCAATGTTGCATTTTTAAAATTGAATATTTAGGATTTCAATCCCATCACTGATACCATTTTGCATTATCAGAGTGCCGCACAGAAAGAGGGATGCCGCAGAAGGCATTCTCACAGGATATGGAAAGGACTGAAGGGATCATAGATAAAATCAGACAATATGCTAATGTGAGGAGTGCACATAATGATAAACAAAAGGAAAAGGGAAATTCATTTCCAGCAAGCAGCCACTGCAGCAGAGGAAGTAACAAAAACCACTATGCTGCTGTGGAGGAGCCCCTGTCAGTGAGAAAAGATGCGTCAAAGGAAGCCATTGAAAAGTCAGTCAGAATAGATATCGTTGATGATCACCAAATGGCTTTGGATGGTATTGACAAATGGCCAAAAGTGGCTAATCAATCATGCAGCATCCAACAGAGTAATGGTGCAGCAAACACAGTTGAGAATAATAATAATGAAGAAACTCGGAGAATAAATGGAGTTCAGAGGCAAAGGCAGCCCCTCACGTTAAGAAACTCACTCCCAGAGTGGACAGATGAACAGCTAAATGAACTTTTTGCCATGGATTGTGAGGATGATGGCTCTATGTTCTGATATGGCTCCGTAGCTCCATAGGTAAACATGTAAATGAATTTTGCTGAATTAGATGTGTATAATGCTTTTTGGATCTTCAATCTTAAGCTGAACACCCCAGAAAAGCGTTACATTGTTATTTTGTTATCGATGGTTCCAGTTTGCCTTTCTCCAGAAAACTTTGAAATGCATCATTGTCATGGTTGTAATGCATTATTATATATAAGTTAATATATTAATTTACTTATTCAACACTAACATGAATACAGACTGAACTACATGGAAATATAACTTCGATGCAAAGACTCCAAAAGTCTTATGATTGAATGGCCATTCAATACAACATTGTTATGCTATTTGGGATGAACCATGGGGTAGTGAGAGTATCTATCGTTTGTAAGCTTTTGCATCTAGTATTTGGATTAGCTTATTAGTAGAACAGTGGAGTTTTATGCTGGGTGAGGTATTCCTACTTAAATTTGTCTTGATTTTTCTTGTGGTTTGATTATTATTGCTTGATTGAGTATTCAAAAATTAGGCATAATGAATTAATTCAAGAATCTTATTAAAGTTTTTTTTTTTATAGATAATTTGAATAGTGATCAATGATTAAAGTGTATATATATATATATATATATATATATGTTTGTTGATGGATGACACATTGAATGCTATGTGTATAGCAGCTACTATATGACTACATTATATATTGTAATATTAGGAACTTGCATTATATTTTTCATGTATTGCACGTCTTGTGAGACCCTACTGGTGGATATACCCAAACACCTGTGCTACTCCTCACATTCTGGGCTCTTAGAACAAAGGATTGAGTGATATGAAGGACCGAGTTGCCATGATCATGATCAGCCACACTTTGTGGGTCACCAACTCAAAAGGATTGAGGGTAAGTTTTGCATAGCGCTTCCGATACATAACCACATAATGTCTTGTCACAATCAACATACCATGATGCTCAAGTTCCCACATCGATCAGCCTTTTTGGACATAGCTAGCAACACATCTAATATGCTCTTCTTCATGCATTTACATCATTGCTGCAATCAAAACTTTCATCTGCTTATCATAAAATTGTAACTGTCTTATCCAAAATTTTCAGTCTCAATATATTTCTCACCCTTTCCCTCTTTGACCTTTCCCAACCAGGCACCACAAAAGTTAATTTAAAATAATAATAGAAGAAAAAAGCATCCTAATGCTAATGCATTGATTACTACATTCTCATAATTTATTAAGAGTGCCAATACAACAAAAAGAATAAGAAGAATGTGGAGGATATTTTAATGTCCCTTTAATTTTGTTTTCCCAACAAGAGAGAGAGAGAGAAACTTACAAATAAAATGCATACATATATTGTATTTGAGTTCAAACTCATAAATAAATTTCCCGTCGTAACACATATGAATATGGAAAGTCACGGAAGTTGAAAGTCAAAGGGACATAGAAAGCAAGGTAGACATGTTACCTACGAGGAGTTAGCGAGAGATTTTAGGATATGTGATGAAACAAATGAGACTCATTAGGACTGAGGAAAATTGAAGGGTATTATTGGATAAGTAATTGAGTTGTTCGGCGAGAAGTTTACAAGAAAGATGGAATGACTAAAAAATCCCTCCTCTAACTAAATTATCACGAATATAGAAGACTCTTTCAAAAAAACTTTAAAAATTTCAAAATTCAATCAAATCTAATAATATCAATATATTTGAATTCTTAAAATACAGATCTATCAAATAAGATCCTTACTGCATGTAAAATTTTGAGAAAAAAAAAATTACTCCAAAACTATAAAAGCTCATCTTAGTGAGAAAGTAAAATTTGACAGTGCTATAAAAATGATAAAAAAAAACTCAATTGTTATTAGTTCTATTGACCTTTTGAGTCATATGTTGGATGGTTAAAAGCAACTTTTAAGGAAGTGAGAAATTGTCCCAAAAAAAAAAATATATATTCGGAACACGGTAATTAAAAACTCACTAGCTGGGATAATGTAAAATTGTACAGACAAAAAGTAAAATTTTACTATTTTGCTCCTTCATCATTGAAAATCACTCTAATTCAAAACCTGTTTTTTTTTTTTTGTTCAAATTACAATTTGACCAGCGATGAATAAATTATACATTTCTAAGCATCCCTTTTCTCTTGTACAAGATTCATGGAACCTGGACATAGCCCTATTACTTTGCCAAGAAACAACCTCCTTAATTGGTAATTGTTAACTTGTAACCAAAACTCATTAATGAGGAAATTGGTGCAGAATGGCTCAAAGCATAGTGGTGGCAACAATTCAGATTTGCAAAGTCCAAGAATTTTGAGAAAGGTGATAGCGTTGATGGTATTTCAATGCATCTCTTTCAAAAGGTGTTTCAATGCATCTCTTTCAGATCTCAAATTCTAGGAATTTTGGGAAAGGTGATGGTGTTGATAGTGACTCAAGGCAGTGTAAATCCATGATGGGGGCACTGAAGGATTTGTGATGACAAAAGTGCTCGTATGAAAGTAGTAGATTGGCAATTTGACTGTTCATGAGCGACGACAAGAGGGTGATTATGTTGTTCATGAAAGTGATGGTGGAAAGAGGTGGAGATTGCAAGGCGTAATAGCAAGAAATCGACAATGGACGTCGACCTCTCCTTCCTTCGCGACGATAGGTTCTTCTGCCTGAAGTAGATGTGTCAGATGTGATGTGTTTCTTGCGATTTAGTTGGCCGAAGTGGATCCATATGATTAATGACCAAAGGGGAAAAAAATTCATAATAAAATTGGTAAGTGTGTAAGGATCCGAAAAATTATCAAGGACAATTCGGTAAATTGCTAGCAAGGCTACGGAAAAACTAGAGATTAATCAAATATGAGTCAAATAAATTATAAAATGAGTCAATAAGTCATCAATATGATACAATGAGGCCAAAAAGGAAATTTGGTGAATTATTTGAGACCGATGTGAGCCTTGGGGCTACACAGTTGTCTGTAGGATACAGATAAATATGGAAACCCAAGCGATGAAATTTTGGGAAACGGACCTCATATTTGGAATCAAAGCACTAAATTAGCTAGGGTGTCAAGTTTGGTATGATTCTAAGACAGTTTCAATTTGGGCACGTGTGCCGCTCAGTTAGCCAACTGGCCACGTGGCGCCTCGAGAAGCTTCCCCTAGAAGTTAAGTGAAGATTCTAGAAGGGGACATGTGGCAAGAATAGGGTGGTAGATGAGGAGATGATTGTGTGTGGTGAGGTGTATAGAAATTAATGTGCATGTCTTGTGTATATATCTGTGCAATTAAAGGGATGGGTGAGAGACAAGGGGTCTGCCCCTTTTCCTATCAGCCAAACCAATAGCCACCCCTCTTTCACTCATCATCATCATCTTTCTCTCTCTCTCTCTCTCTCTCTCTCTCTCTCTCTCTCTTTTCTCACCCTTTTTTCCATGGCAAAAAAACAAAAAGTGTGTGTGTGTGTGTGTGTGTGTGTTAGACACAATGTGAGTGTGTGAGAATGGTGTGTGTGTGTGTGTGCTATGTATTTTGTATGTGTATTTGAGAGAAACAAAAACAGTGAGAGTATGACTATGTAAGACAGTGTGTGTGTGTGTGCGCGTGAAAGATAGTGTGCAACCATGTGTGTTTCTGTGTGTGTATAACACATATAGTGTTGAACCAAACCAGAGGAGAATAAGAAATAGATGGAAAAGAATAAGGAGGGAGCAAGGACAGGGATAGTAGTCGACAACCATGAATGGCTTCCAAACGTTTCCTCTCTTCTCAAAAAATTCTCTCTCTAGAACAACCATGGCAGCACACTTGGAGGTAGAGGTTTCTGAACCTCCCATTTAGTTCAAAATCTGAGTTATAGCACATACATGTGGATATAAATGTGTGTTTGTCATTGTGGGCATGCATATAATAGTGTGTGTGTGTATATATATATATATATGTATATCTGAAGTGGGTCTTTAAGATCCTTGCGACATTCGGTTCTTTGACACATTGAGGGAATTCTTAGAGTCTCTAGGAGAAGATTGAAGTGCTCCGAGGGGGAAATGAGTGCTTAATAGTGACTGGTCCACCTTGGGGAAGCCATGGCCAAACCTTGAAGGTTTTGGAGTTTTGGGGTGTTCGATGATTTTCGAACCATGAAACCTTACCTAAACACCATTAGGAAATGTGTAGTGATGATTGGAAGAGAATAGGATAATAACAGTGTCCGAAAGTGGGGGAAAACACAGGTTGCAAACCTTGGCTAAAAAGATGATCTTCATCGAAGATCCATGATTTTGGGCCCTTCGATCTACAAAACTGACCTCAAATGATGTTATATGATGCATAGGGGTGTTTAGAGTGAAAAACAGATGAAAATGGGTAGGAAAAATAAGGGAGAAAAACCAAAATTTTCCAATTTTTGGCAAGGGTCTCTGGAAAAGGTGACTAAAGCTTCGCCGGCGGCAGCTAATTCTAGCGTTAACTGGTCAACGGGTCAACCAGGTCAGTTCTCGTGTCATAGACCGGGTTGGGTCTCGATTTTGGGTCTGGCCCATGGTTGGTTAGATTTGAGGGGTTATTTGGTTACGGTTAAATTGAAAATCCAAAAATTGATTGGAACTAGAATAGGGTCATCCCTATTTTGAAAATTGAAATTGAAATTGATTAAGGCCTGCTTGGCAATTGTGATTGAGAATTGACAACTGAGAATTGATTTAGAAGAAATTATAAAGGGGTTGACTTGTTTGAGTTAATTACAAATTAGTGAACTAATTTTAAAGAAATTACAGAAATGCCCACTTGTTTACAAAATTATAATTAAAGCCAAATAAAATGAAAGATAGGTCATTCTTAAAGTTTTTGGGCATTCCGGACTCAATGGTAAAGTCGGTTTGGATATTCGGGGACTCGAGGTGGTGCCACATGGATATGAAAAATTATGAAAATTTCTCTAATGATAGTTTAAGAAACTTAAAAGCTAATTAAAATTAAGAAGGGGCTATTCCAAAGTTGTTGGATGCCTGTGATTCAAATATATGATCAGATTGAACAAATTAAGATCTAGTGATGGTCCCATATAAAATGAAAAAATTATGATTATACCCCTAGACTTATATTAAGTAATTGAAAGTCAAATTAAGATCTGAAAAAGGCGTTTCCAATGTTTTTGGATGTCAAGGACCCGAATATGATATCAGAATAATGAAATAGGGACTCGAGGTAGTCCCATATGAATGTATGAAATTACCAAAATACCCATAGGCATGATGCAGATATATATAAAGATTAATAAAATGCAAGGAAGACATATTTATATTGAATGTTATGATGTTGGATAATTTCATGATGGTACTGGATAGATGTGATTGCCATGTTGATGTTTATCATGATTTTTGTTTTTTTTAGGGATAGATATGACTGTTGTTACTCTTGTATCTATTCATTAAATCAAATATCCTCTCTTGTAGTTGTTAGTATTGTTGTGGATATGAATGATGCTAATATGCATATTGTTGACTATACTTGAGCGGTGTGAGATTTGATGGGATATTGATATTGATGAGCACTGTTTGTGGTATGGATTGAGATATTGAAATTGTGAAAAAGAACACATATGAGAAAAGACTTAGGATGGGAATTAGTCACGTCTTTTGTGTGCTCTTGAGTGAGGTGAGATTTTACTTTATCGGGGATTCTATTTATGATAGGGATGGTGTCTTCTCTCAGCTTGCAAGCTGTAAATTCGCGCGGGTGGTCGTTTGTTTCCATCGAGTTAGTAGCCCGTAAAACACGTAGGCTTACTAAGAGCCAAATTAGGTTATTACTTATGGGATTGAGATTATTGAGAGAATGGAATAAGATGAATAAGGTTTGATCCGCTTTTGCGATGGGTGGAATTACTTGAGATTATTTCCCTTGACTCATTTGTGATATTTCATTATGATTATTAATGGATTGTATACTGTCAGTTTATGATACTGTGGCATTTGTGAATGGTTGCTTAGCTGTGAATGTATACATTGTTCTTGTGGCTTTGAACAGGAAATAGAGGTACTTCATGGGTTGGGTAAGTTTACACTTACATCTTGTGATTGGTTATGTATTTTTATACATTGTTCTTGTGGCATTAAAATAGGAAATAGAGGTGCTTTGTGAGATTGTATGTTTATAATTATGTCATGTGTCCTGGCCTTCAAATATTGACTACTTGACTATTATTGTCAAACCACATGTAGTGGTGCGATGCCCTTTTTATACTTATGTTTATGTGTATGTTTGAGATATGATGATGTGGTGGACTTGTGATGCATATTGGACTATAGGTTGTGTCCTCTTCGAACTTGCATTAGTTTTTGGCATGCTGTTTGCTTTTGTGTTTTAGAAAACCCTACTGAGCGTTATGACTCACCCCTGCTCTTTATGGGAATGGTAGGTATTAACTTGATGGAAGATAGCTACAAGAGCAGTACAAGATGGATTGAAGTCAGAATAGCATTTAATTACATCATTATATTTATTCATTTATTTATTAAGGGTGCCTGTACCTTTCAGACTATTGTTGTATATGGCATGTATATATCTATTGGACCATAGAGTCAGCTCTGGATGTTTCCATGTAGTACCCTGTTGTTGGATGATTGACATAGTACCCTTGAATGTAAGCAATTTCATTTAATCCCGTTACGGGACTTGAATAACTCTAACCAGGAAGCCGAACCGAAACCAATTAAAGGACATCATTTTAAAGAAAAAAAATGGCCTGTATTTTATGTACTTGACTAGGTTAGTCTGTCCTTGCGGGTTAGGGGAACGACAGAATAGTATCAAAGCTTTAGGTTTCGAATACCTAGGGATAGCGAGAGAAGTTTAGACCTCAAGCTATTTGGGCCAGTTTGGGTCGTATGTTTTATGTGTGCTTGTTGCATTTGTGTGTGCAGTTATGCATTGTACTTGATCTCATGATTGATTGGGAGTTTGTGATGTGATTTTTTATTGATGGGACGAGTCTAGATGCTTGTGTCTACGAGGTAGATCATATATTTTGTGGGATAGACTGTATGCCTAGTTATCTATATGGTAAGTCATATGCCTAGTTATTTATGAGATAGGTTGTGCGCCTAGTTATCTATATGGTAGGCTGTCACGACCCGAGACCTACCCTATGCGGATCTCGTATCGTAAACCTGATCTGACACTGTTGTCAAACCGGATCTCTCAACTTGCTACACAATCAGTGCTACTAACATGCAATGACTATCAAAATATAAACAACGAAAGATTTAAATATAAAAGTTACATGTCATATATATATGTGGTTCTCAAAATACAGAATTTAAAATTTCTTAACTATTGTACATCCCTAAGACATGGATGATATAGGAGAACTATAAGAATATACTAAATATTACACCTGCAACTTCAAAAGTAATGTCCACCTCTAGCTATCAGGCTCTATCGTCTGCTCTCGATATCTGTGCTTGAAAATAAATGTAGTACATGTATGAGTTATGAAAACTCAGTAAGTGAATATTCTTTGCTCTGCCATGTGTACAAGTGTATATAGAAGTACTAGCCAGTCAATGAATATAGAACTTAATATCAGATGATAGAAACTCTAATGATAAGAAAATGAATATGCTTTGCTAACAATGTCATACTGCTACAGTCATAAGCTATCTCAAGTATGAACTATAAGCACTCAAATGAAAGGTGTAAAGTCTCATGATCATTCATAATAATATAACATGATCAAGCTATGATAATCAATAATGAAAGATAGTGATATCAATAAAAAGAGATGCACTCGTGGGGACCGAAAATCCCCCTAAGCTCGTATTCAGTTCCCACAGGATACATGAATAATACTGCTCCGTATATGATGTAACTTTACGTCCCATGCCTCATATAGCAACGTATCTGGCGTTCCACTTGGAACCTTGACCCGAGGGTCGTAAATAGCATCAGATGGAGTTTGTGACTGAGCACAAATCTGGCACTAATAATATATCGGGATCATGCTATTTTCACGAAGAGTATAGTGGAATCATAACTGATTCTAGGCAATCTGACGTAATGATAGTTTTCGAGGCTATGGTTACTAGACTGCTTTGAATATAACTATTTGGCCCTCACGGCCCTAGGTATAAGTATACAAAAAGAACTCGATGCACAAGTGTACAATAATGATTGAGATATACATAGAAATCAATAAATACTTCCCACATGATAAGGCAATATCAACGTGGCTCAATAAACACTGGTATGTATAGAATACGACAGGAAATATACAAAAGAACTATTGACATTGCTTGGAAAGTAACACATGTAAAGATCGAATATCACTTACCTCTTACTATCTCTACCTAGAAGGTCTAGATTGCCTTCTCCTTGCCTTTTGGTGTTCCTAAGATTCACAAATTATGTCTCAGTCTACATTACATGAACTATGCTATTCATCAAATTTTATGTCTCCTTACTATTGGTATCTCTTTTACTAGAATAGACTCTACCATTGAATCTGGAACGTCGAAGAAAGTCGGTTTAGGCTTTTGCGGAATTCAATTCGGACATCTATACTAAAAGGGTAAAACGGTCATTTTGTACTTTTTACAGTATTTTATCTTTCGGGACTCTGTCTCATAAAACTGACCCCTCCACTGGCTTTAGAACATCCGATACATAAAGAAAACACTATACATTTACAATTTTTGGAATACATCTTAATTTTTTTTAAATTCCTTAATTTATTTGGATTTATTTAATAATTTAATTAATTAATAATTATATAATAAATATATACATTCGGCAGTATATGGCCACATGGGCCTTAGTGGCCCATGTACCCTTGGTTAGTTCCTCCTTCTCCTTGGTCTCCTGTTCGAACCGTGGGGGTAGCAGCCCCCGCGTATTTTTTCTTAAACCTTTGAACCCAAACAACGGATAACGTATAGAATTGGAATAGGATATCCCCATCTCCAATTCATTCCCAATCTAATTTCTTAACTCTGTGACCAAACAAATCATATTCAACATATACAACTTTAAAACAGAATAACCAAAGGGCATAGTTTCATCATATTTCAAGCCTAAACGACGTCGCATCAGAACCCACTATTCACTATCTTCCTCGGTTTTTCGGTAGGGTTCCGGTGGGTCTCTGGCATCTTCTCCGGTGCTGACAATCCCTTTTCGATCGATTTTCCACCTTTTTTTCAATGTGATTCTTTTCAACTTTTCATAAGGAATTCATATCTAGGCTTAGCTTTCGATTTGGTAAACTATACCTTCACGAAATAGAGAAGAATAGTGGCTTCGGCCAACTGGTTTTTCTCAATTTCGTGCTTGGTTTCTAAGGGTTTTGACTCTAATTCATCCCTAATTTTTTTCTGCACCTATGAGGATCAGTTCCTCATGGTTGAAATCGAGTTTAAAGCATAAAATCACATAAATTCGAATTATTCCCATGGCCTGCAACTACTATTTTCTACCTCGGTTCTTGACTATTTTTACTATTTTTTCTTCCAATTTAATTCTTTTTCTATATGCTACAAGGTCCAACACTTCAACCTAATTATAATGCTTTTAAAATTAAAAATAGAAGCTAACTTACATACCTTTTTTTTTTATTTTTTATTTTTATGTATTTTCCTAGTTGCAGTATCCTCCATTTTCTTTTTCCTCCTTCTTGGTTTCAAGCTTCTGAATTCTCTCAAACGTTCTCAGCTTTTCCAAATGGTTCTTTCATTTGTTGTTTTCCTCTCAAACTTGCACACCTATATATAGATAAATTCCAACCGCCTTAGCCCCCCCTCTATCTCTCAGTTTCTCCTCCCTTTAAGCCCTTTTTGTTGACTGTTTTTCCTTGATCTTTTCTTGCTTTTTTGTTTTCTTTTTCTTTACTTATTTAATAACAAGATATTTGTGTATATATATATATATATATATATTATATTATAATCTCTCACACACACTATACATACCTAAAACAGCACACTTGCACTCCACTTGCCGACAATGACTACTCTTGCATGCATTGCATGTTATGTATATATATATATATATATATACATTTATTTATTATATACATATATTTTTATAATATATATTTTACATTTCTTACATTATATGTATATATATATATATATGTATTTATACATATATTTATGCATGTATATATATATATATACTCTATATACATACACAGATATATATATATATATACTCACATATATATATGTATATATCTCAATATATTTATGTACGTATATCTAGGTAGATATGGATCTATGGCACGATTCCCCATACTATCGAGTTTCTTGTACGAGTTGCTTTAGTGTGCTCGAATGTGGTGTTAACCCTGCTTATGTGGTTAAAGGTTATCAAATGCTACAAAAGTATACTTCATTCATTTGGAACTGATGTTCAATTATAACTAATATTACACTACTCGACCTAGCCTACCTCGATTTACGTGCTATCCCAGGTCAGGGTACTACATTCTTTTCCTCTTAAAATAAGTTTATCCCCAAACTTAGTACATACTAGGGTGAAAGATATACCTACTAAGATGAAAATAACTAAGAATACTTGGCATGCGTGTCGTCCTCTCGTTCCCAAGTAGCTCCCTCTACCTTGATGATTCCTCCACAAAACCTTAACTAAAAGGATAGTCTTGTTCCGTAGAACCTGATCTCGATAGTCCAAAATCGGCACTGGATGCTCTATGTAACTCAGATTCTCTTAGACATCTAAAGACTTGTGCTCAACTACCTGATCTGCATTCTGTACACACTTCTTCAACATCGAAACATGAAACACGTCGTGTATATGTGCTAACTCTGAAGGCAAGGCAAGTTGATAGGCTACTGGCCTGACCCTTTCCATGATCTTGAAAGGTCCAATGTATCTCAGCCCTAGCTTTCCCCTTTTGCCAAACCTCACTACACCCTTCATGGGTGATACCTTCAAGAAAACGTAATCGCCTATTGCGAACTCCAACTCTCACCTATGAGCATTAGCATAGCTCTTATGTCTGCTCTGAGTCACTAGTAGACGCTGTTTGATCAGTTGTATCTTCCCTGTAGTCTGCTCCACTATCTCTGGCCCATAAAGCTTCCTCTTACCCACCCCTGTCCAATATAGGGGTGATCGACACTTCTTGCCATATAATGCTTCATATGGTTCCATACCAATACTAGCTTGAAAGCTATTATTGAAAGTGAATTCTATCATTGGCAACTGATCTTCCAAACTTCCCTTGAAGTCTATGACACAGAATCACAACAAGTCCTCTAGAGTCTGTATCGTCCGCTCTGATTGTCCAGTTAGTCTCGAGATGATACGCTGTGCTAAGACTTAGCTCTGTGCCCATAGCTCGCTATAGACGTCTCTAAAATTATGATACAAATCGTGGATCTCGATCAGATATGATCGATACTGAGACTCCATAAATCTAACAATCTCTCTGATGTATAACTCTGTTAGTCACTCCAAGGTCTGTGTCATCTTGGTCTCCAGGAAATAAGCCGTCTTGGTCAGTCTGTCTACAATGACCCAGATAGAATCACTCCCTCTCGATGTCTTTGGCAACCCTGACATGAAGTCCATCGTAATGTGTCCCCACTTCCACTCGGGTATAGGTAATGGCTGTAGAAGTCTTCCAGGCTTTTGATGATCTACCTTGATTTGCTGGCACTTGGCACATCGTGCTATGTACTCAACTATGTCACGCTTCATCCCAAACCACCAATAAGTGCTTCTGACGTCATGATACATCTTGGTGCTCCCTGGATGCAAGGCAAACCTTGAACTATGTGTCTCATAAAGGATCTCCCTTCTCAGCTCTAGCACATCGGGTACGCAGATTCTGCCCTGATAGTGTAACATCCCTTCTAGCACTGAAAACTTGGAGTCTATGTCTAACTTAGCCTTCTGACGAAGCTTAGCCAGCTTCTCATCTCGAGTCTGCTGCTCTCTGATCCTATCCACAATCGATAAACTGACTGTGACATTGGCACACAATGCCTTAGAGCTGGGCAGAATTATCTCTATCTCCATATCCTCTAAGTCTCTAAGTCTCTAAGTATCTCTGTCTGAGTGGTCAACAGGCAAGCTAAGCTTCCTGATGACTTCCTACTAAGAGTGTTAGTTACCACGTTCGCCTTCCCTAGGTGGTACTGTATGCTGAGCTCGTAGTCCTTTATCAACTCTAACCAACGACGCTGTCTCATTTTGAGCTTTTTCTGTGTAAACAGATACTTGAGACTCTTATGGTCAGTAAAGATCTTGCACGTAGTTTCGTATAAGTAATGCCTTCATATCTTTAAGGCAAAGACAATGGCTGCTAGCTCAAGGTCGTGTGTTAGGTAGTTCCTCTCGTGTGGCCTCAACTGTCGTGAAGCATATGCTACTACCCTTCCACTCTGCATTAACACGCACCTCAAGCCCTTAAGTGATGCATCACTATAGATCACAAATCCCTCGGTTCCATCTGGCACGGTCAAAATCAGAGCGGTAACTAGTTGGTCCTTGAGCTCTTGGAAGCTCTTCTCTCGCTCCTCTGTCTAGACAAATGGAATGTCCTTCCTAGTTAACTATGTAATTGGCGTAGCTAGTTTTGAAAAGTCTTTGACAAACCTTTTGTAATAACTAGCCAATCCCATGAAACTTCGCACTTTCGTGACACTGGTTGGCTGAGGCCAATCCACGATTGCCTCGATCTTCTGAGAATCGACATAAATCCCCTCTTTGCTAATCACATGCCCCATAAATGCTATGCTAGGGAGCCAGAACTCACACTTTTTCATCTTAGCGTACAGTTTCTTCTCCTGTAACTTCTGTAGAACCTTCCTCAGATGTACTTCATGCTCCTCTTGGCTCTTGGAGTAAACCAAGATGTCGTCTATGAATACGATCATGAAGTCATCTAGATATGGCTTGAAAACCCTGTTCATCAGATCCATAAATGCAGCAGGGGCATTAGTGACCCCAAACGGCATCACTAGGAACTCATAATGGCCATAACGGGTTCTAAAAGCAGTCTTCTCAATATCTGCAGGTCGTACCTTCAATTGATGGTACCTGGACCTCAAATCCATCTTAGAGAAGACCTGTGCTCCCTTCAACTGGTCGAAGATATCATCTACCCTTGGAAGAGGGTATCGGTTCTTGATGGTGACCTTATTCAGCTCGCGGTAGTCAACACATAACTGCATGGTCCCATCATTCTTCTTCACAAACAATATCGGGGTACCCCACTGGTGAAGAACTAGGTCTGATGAAGCCCTTGTCTAACAAATCCTATAACTGTAGCTTTAGCTCTTTCAAATTTTTCGGTGCCATATGATAAAGATTCCTGGATATCGGGGAGGCACCTGGCTAGTACATCGATAATAAACTCTATCTCTCTATCCACAGGCATTCCTGGTAAGTCGTCAAGAAAGACCACGGGAAACTCCCTAACAATGGGAATCTGCTCTAAGGATGGCTGTTGTGAGCGAGTGTCCATAATGCTACACAAGAACCCATGGCATCCCTTGCGTAACAGATGTCTAGCTTAGATAGAAGATACAAAATAGGGTGGGGTAGCTACACCCGTTCCCTCAAATTGGATGCTCGGACATCCTGGTATCTGTACAGTGACTGTCTTTGCCACTAAATTTATAAATACATGATTCGCGGCCAACCACTCCATACCGAGTATAATATCAACACAATAAATGTCTAACGGTATCAGATTGACTAATAAATATGAGTCTTCGATCTGTACCTTACATGCTCGATATACAGTATTTCCACATAATGACTCTCCTGATGGCATAGAAATGGTTAACATAAAACCTAGGGGTTTTGTTTCTATGTTCAGCTTAGTAGCAAATACTAGTGCTATAAATAAATGTGTGGAGCCAGTATCAAATAGTACTCTAGCATACTGTGAACAAATCCGAAGTAGTACCTGCGACTACTGATGTTGTAAGCCTGTGTATCTCCGAGTGTCAGTGAGAAAACTCTCCCTACGTGTTGCGGCTCAGCTCTCTGTCTGCCACCTCGAGTCTCTGCTCCAGCTGTAGGCGTAGCTACTAAGGTAGATGGAGTACCAGCTGTACTCCTAACTGACTAGCTCTTCTAAGGGTAGTTGGTCTTGAAATGCCTTACTTGGCCACAAGAATAGCAAGCAATGGAGTTCACCTGACATGGCCCTCGATAATGTCTTTGGCAGGTGGGGCACTTGGCTACTCCCCTATCAGTGGAATTGACCCCTGATGGTCTGGGTCCAACATTCCTAGGTCCTGCTCCTGGCCAAGTGAAAGTAGGTCCTATCCCTCAGCTCTGACTCCCATCCTGGCCTTGGGGCTGGCTGACTTCCTCCGAGCCTCGAGGCTAGGTTTGCCCTCCTCTTGGCGAACTCTTCGCCACTAAGCTCGATGATTTTTCGCAGTACTCACCACTTTATTGTAAGTGGTTAACTGCAGGGGTTTAACCCTGTCCCTGATGTTCCATCTTAGTCCTTCCTGAAACTTGCAGGCTTTAGTATGCTCGTCCTCGAAGATAGCAGAAGCAAATCTAGCCAGTTTTGTGAACCTGGCCTCGTACTCCTTTACTATCGAGTTTCCTTACTGCAGAACAAGAAAATCAACGACTCTCTGACCCTTGACTTCCTGAGGGAAGTACTTCTCATTGTAGATCACTGTGAATCACTGCCAAGTTATCTAAGGCTCTCTGGCCTTCTCTAACAGCCACCACCTATGGGCTGCTCCCTTGAAAGTGAAAGTGGCGAAGGCCACTTTCTGCACCTCAGTACAGGTCATAACGTCGAATATCTTCTCCATTTCAAGCCACCACTCCTCGACTGTAGTGGGGCCTCTAGTACCGTCAAATGTAGATGGCTGCAGTGCTTGAAACTGCTTATAAAGATAAGCCTGATCTCTATCGTTCTCCTGTCGAACTATATGTACTACTGGTGGTGCCTGTCACTCCGGTTTAGTTGGAGTACTAGAACTTGCCTAGTTTTAAGGCGTGATTACGCCCAAAGAATAACACGGTAGTTGTAGTACAGCTTTGGGGTGTCGATTCTACAGGGAGACAGACTAAAAGAATAAAAGACAGAATAAAGAAGCTGAAGAAAATATTAAATGATTAACGAGAAAATAAAAAGTGATTTTAAATACAAATTATAATTAAACAAAATGATTAACGAAAAAAGTACTCAAATTAACAAACAGTAGAGCGTCGAGAATCCCTTGCACATATCCGGTATTTTTAATTATTCTTAATTCACTGATAACTCAATTGAGAATTTAATTACAAAAATCCCAATCGGAAGATATAGAATTATAAACCAAAATTAAACCAAATGTAACATTTTGAAGAAATCATTAATCACTTTTAAATCACGCAAATTGTTATCCATATTGAGAGAATTCAACGACGACAATATACCCAGGGAGCAATATTGCAGCAAAGAATTAAATCAATATAGATAATCAATTGATCCAAACATAATCAAAGAACTAATCCATTCAATAGAAAAAGCATCACTGAATCTATAAACAGAGTAAACTCTATGATTATTCAAAGAAGACAACACCAACAATAAATTGAGAATGATAAAACAAAGAATTTTAATAAATGAAAATCAAATACATGAATCAAAAATAAATAAAAATACCATCTAGTGTGCAAGTTCATCCCTAGCCTTACTTGAGAATTTAGTTACCCATACATATGATGGACAACATAAATCTCAAGGACAAGAAAACCTAAAACAGCTTGCGGCACACCATTTTTTCACTCTTTCTTTCTTCCTACCGCTTTCCAAAACCCCCAGTGCCTAACGCCTTCTTTTTCTCTTTTAAAAACAGCGCCTCACCTTTCTCTTGATTCCACGCTGCACGTCCTTTTTTATTCCCCTTTTTTTCTTCTTTTCTTTTTGCCTTGTGCCCTATTCACACAGCAGCCTCACGCCCTGTTTTCCCTAGTGCCGCATCGCACGTCTCTTCTTTTCTTTTTCTTTTTTTCTTTTTTTTCTTTGCCTTGCCGTCTTCTCTCTCCAACGCTGCACCGCACACCCTCTTTTTTCTTTTCCTTGTGCCTTGCTCATTTTTCTTCCTTTAGGGCTTTGGTTGGACGACTTGGAGTCTTTTGAAGCTCACGGGCCTATCAAGTTGTTCGGCCCAAGACTCGTGTATGCGGCTTGGAGAGTCGGGCTCAATTAAGTGCAATGCGGCTGCCATCAAAATAAATTCAAATAAACAATCTGAATAGTAAAGTTCCAAAAATGTTAAGTGTGAAGCACAATTACAAACTATCTCTCACCAACAAATAATGCCAATATTTGAGATTTAAAATATTATAAAATAATGCTCAAACATATCTCACTATAAATAGAAATTAAATTTAATAATATAAATTATATCCCAACACTTCTATTCACATTTTAGCATTTTAATCTAATAATAAGGTATTTAGAGTGCATTTTTGCACACTCATCAAGGCGCATTCTGTATGAGCCTCTCCACCAATTGCTCTAATCGTGCCATGTTAGCTGTAGCATCCAATAGAGGTGTAGTATGAGTGTTCACCATTTTCTGCAAATGGTTAAGGATCAGTTTCATATACTAAGAGTCTAATATCGCATGTCAGATTCTATCTACTGACAGACTCTACATTTGTAATACTAGTACCTTAGTCTTTTCTCCCATGAACCACTTAACAACCTAGGATGCTCTGATACCACGTTGTCACGACCCGAGACCCATCCTATGCGGATCACGTATCGCAAACCTGATTTGACACTGTTGCCAAACCAGATTTCTCAACTTGCTACACAATCAGTGCTACTAACATGTAATGACTATTAAAATATAAACAGCAGAAGACTTAAATATAAAAGTTGCATGTCATATATATAAGTGGTTCTCAAAATACAGACTTTAAAATTTCTTAACTACTGTACATCCCCAAGACGTGGATGACATAGGAGAACTATAAGACTGTACTAAATATTACACTTGCAACTTCAAAAGTAATATCCACCTCTAGCTATCAGGCTTTATCGTTTGCTCTCGATATATGTGACTGAAAATAAATGTAGTATCTGTATAAGCTACGAAAACTCAGTAAGTGAATATTCTTTGCTCTACCATGTATACAAGTGTATATAGAAGTGTTAGTCAGTCAATGAATATAGAACTTAATATCAGATGATAGAAGCTCAAATGATAAGAAAATGAATCTGCTTTGCTAACAATGTCATATTGCTACAGTCATGAGCTATCTCAAGTATGAATTCTAAGCACTCAAATGAAAACTGTAAAGTCTCAGGATCATTCATAATAATATAACATGATCAAGCTATGATAATTAATAATGAAAGATAGTGATATCAACAAAAAAAGATGCACTCGTGGGGCCCGAAAATTTTCCTAAGCTCGTATTCAGTTCCCACAGGATACATGAATAATACTGCTCCGTATACAATGTAACTCTACGTCCTATGCCTCACATAGCAACGTATCTGGCGTTCCACTTGGAACCTTGACCCGAGGGTCGTAAATAGCATCATATGGAGTTTGTCACTGAGCACAAATCCGACATTAATAATATATCGGGATCATGTTATCTTCCACGAAAAGTATAACAGAATCATAATTGATTCTAGGCAATCTGACGTAACGATAGTTTTTGAGGCTATTGTTACTAGACTGTTTCGAATATAACTGTCTGCCCCTCACAGCCCTAGGTACAAGTGTCCAAAAAGAACTCGATGCACAAGTGTACAATCATGATCGAGATATATATAGAAAACAATAAATGCTTCCCAAATGATAGGGCAATATCAATGTGGCTCAATAAACACTGGTATGTATAGAATACGATAGGCAATATACAAAATAACTATTGACATGGCTTGAAAAGTAACACATGCAAAGATCGAATATCACTTACCTCTTACTATCTCTACCTAGAAGGTCTAGATTGCCTTCTCCTTGCCTTTTGGTGTTCCTAAGATTCACAAAATATGTCTCAGTCTACAGTTACATGAACTATGCTATTCATCAAATTTTATGTCTCTTTACTATTGGTATCTCTTTTACTAGAATAGACTCTACCATTGAATCTGGAACGTCGAAGAAAGTCAGTTTAGGCTTTCGCGGTTCAATTCAGATATCTACACTAAAAAGAACAAAATAGTCATTTTGCACTATTACAGTATTTTATCTTTTGGGACTCCGTCTCGTAAAACGGACCCCTCCATTGGTTTTAGAACATCCAATACATAAAGAAAACACTATACATTTACAATTTTTGGACTACGTTTTAATTTTCTTTAAATTCCCTAATTTATTTGGATTTATTTAATAATTTAACTAATTAAATAATTATATAATAAATATATACATTCGGCAGTTTATGGCCACATGGGCCTCAGTGGCTCAGTGGCTTAGTGGCCCATGTACCCTTGGTTAAGTTCCTCCATCTCCTCGGTCTATTGTTGGAACCGTGGGGGCAGCAGCCCCCGCGTATTTTTTCTTAAACCTTTGAACCCAAACAACGAATAACGTATAGAACTGTAATAGGATATCCTTATCTCCAAGTCATTCCCAATCTAATTTCTTAACTTTGTGACTAAACAGACCATATTCAACATATATAACTTTAAAACTGAATAACCAAACGGCATAGTTTCATTATATTTCAAGCCTAAACGACGCCGCACCAGAACCCATTGTTCACTATCTTTCTCGATTTTTTGGTAGGGTTCCGGTGGGTCTCTGGCGTCTTCTCCTGCGCCGGCGATCCCTTTTCGATCGATTTTCCACCTTTTTCAATGTGATTCTTTTCAAATTTTCATGAGGAATTCATATCTAGGCTTAGTTTTTGATTTGGTTAACCATATCTTCACAAAATAGAGAAAAATAGTGGCTCCGGTCAACTATTTTTTCTGAATTTCGTGCTTGGTTTCTAAGGGTTTTGACTTCAATTCATCCCTAATTTGTTTCTGCACCTATGAGGATTAGTTCCTCATGGTTCAAATTGAGTTTAAATCATAAAATCACATAAATCTGAATTATTTATACATGTGTATATATATATATATATACTCTGTATGCATACACATATATATATACTCACATATATATATATGTATATATCTCAATATATTTACGTACGTATATCTAGGTAGATATGGATCTATGGCACGATTCCCCGTACTGTCGGGTTTCTTGTACGAGTTGCCTTAGTGTGCTTGGATGTGGTGTTAACCCTGCTCATGTGGTTGAAGGTTATCAAATGCTACAAAAGCATACTTCATTCAGTCAAAACTGATGTTCGATTACAGCTTGTATTACACTACTCCACCCGGCCTACGTCGATTTATGTGCTATCCTGGGTCAGGGTATTACATAGGCTGTGTTATCATATATGTATATGTATATTCTTGGGATGGACTATATACTTACGTGCTTATGTGGTAGGCTACATGTTAGCTGTTAACTGTTGGTTGCTAATTCTATATGTGTATGCTAGGTTAGTACCCGGTATTCATGAGTTACAATATTGTGACTATGATATACTATACAGACCGGATTGGTCTTAGGTCTTGCGTTACAATTCATGGATGGCACCCATCAACCAGTAACAAAAAGAGCTGTGATCTATGAAGGGTTATCACCTAGCTATGATAGTAAAATAATAATAAAGAGAAATGAAGAATTGTGAAATGATAAATGAGAAGATGCCGGGAAGGCTATCAGACATAAAATAAAATACACGTAAGACTGTAAAATGCAACATAGAAAATAAGATTGTTGAGGTTCTTGTGTTTGGGTTGTAGCAATGAATGCTCTATATACTCTATTTTGAGATTTTTAGAATATTTTGTGTTAAAGTCTCTTGTCAAGAGATATATTACTTTTGGATAGTATTCACTCATGGGTGAGTATTGTGAATTAGAGTGAGCTATTACCTTAGAGACTGTGTGCGATGGACCTTGTTCGCCTTTTAACCGATTGGAGTTGGGATAGTGGTTTAACCCTCTTATGCTTAGACTCAATTTGTGATAGGAGTAGAGAAAGGTCGCTTGAGGTATGGCATTGGATTGTATTACTTAGTGTAAGGAATTTTAAATTATCTTACAGAATTAGCGATTGTGATATCATAGGAGAAAGCTTAATTTCGTGAACAAAATTCTTGTAAGGTGGGGAGATTGTAGCAATCCTGGAAAATATCAAATGATGTTCTCTTTAGAATGACTGAATTTTGAGGATGAAATTTTTATAAGAAGTGGAGATTGTTAGGACCCAAAAAACATCAAGGGCAATTTGGTAAATTGCCAATATAAGCTAAGGACAAACTAGAGATAAATCAAATATGAGTCAGATAAATTGTAAAATGAGTGGATAAGTCATCAATATGACACAATGAGGCTAAAAAGGAAATTTGGTGAATTATTCGGGACCGTTGTGAGCCTCGGGGCTACATAGTCATCTGTAGGACACAGATAAATATGAAAACCCAAACGATAGAATTTTGGAAAACGGACTATATATTTGGAATTAGAGCACCGAAATTAGTTAGGGTGTCAATTTTAGTGCGATTCGTAGACAATTTTAATTCAGACGCATGTGCACGCTCAGTTGACCAACTGACCACATGGTACCTCGAGAAGTGTGAGAAGCTTCTCCAAGAAGCTAAGTAGAGATTCTAAAAAGGGACATGTGGCAAGAGTAGAGTGGTAGAGGAGGAGATGATTGTGTGTAGTGAGGTGTATAGAAATTAGTGTGTGAGTCTTGTGTAGATATTTGTGCAAATGAAGTGATAGGTGAGAGACAAGGGGTCTGCTCCCTTTCCTATTAGCTAAACCAATAGCCACCCCCCCACTCATTAGTTTTCTCTTTCTCCCCCTCTCCCCTCTCTTTTCTCATTCTCATTTCCATGGCAAAAAAATAAAAAGAGAGTGTGTGTGTGTATGCTATATATTTTGTGTGTGTGTATTTGAGAAAGACAAAAATAGTAAGACTGTGTAAGACAGTGTGTGTGCGTGAAAGACAGTGTGTGCAACCGTGTGTTTGTGTGTGTATAACACACAGTGTTGAACCAAACCAGAGGAGAAGAAGAAATAGATGGAAAAGAAAAAGAGGGGAGCAGGGACTGGGACAGTAGCTGACAGCCATGAATGGCTTCTACGCTTTTCCTCTCTCTTCAAAAAATTCACTCTCTAGAACAATCATGGCAGTAGGCTTGGAGGTAGGGGTTTCTAAACCTCCAATTTAGTTCAGAATCTAAGTTGTAGAACATACGTGTGGATATAAATATGTGTTTGTCATTATGGGCAGGTCTATAACAATGTGTGTGTGTGTGTGTGTGTGTGTGTATATATATATATATATATATGAAGTGAGTCTTTGAGATCTTTGCGACATTCGGTTCTTTGGCACATTAAGGGAATTCTTAGAGTCTCTAGGAGAAGATTGAAGTGCTCCGAGGGGGAAATGAGTGCTTAACAGTGACTGGTTTGCCTTGGGGAAGCCATGGCCGAACATTGAAAGTTTTGGAGTTTCGGGGTGTTCGATGATTTTCCCATGAAACCTTACCTAAACACCATTAGAGAATGTGTAGTGATGATTGGAAGAGACTAGGATAATAATAGTGGCCGGAAGTGGGGGAAAACACAGGTTGCAGACCTTGGCTGAAAAAATGATCTTCGTCGGAGATCCGTGATTTTGGGCCCTTCGATCTACAAAACTGACCTCAAATGATGTTATATGATGCATAGGGGTGTTTAGAATGAAAAAAAGGATGAAAACGGGCAAGAAAAATAAGGGAGAAAAATTAAAATTTTTTGGTTTCTGGCAAGGCTTGCGGGAGAAGATGACCAGAGCTTCGGTGGCAGCAGCTAACTCCGGTGTTAACCAGTCAACGGGTCAACCGGGTCAGTTCTCGAGTCATGGACCGAGTTGGGTCTCGGGTTCGGGTCTGGCCCATGGTTGGTTAGGTCTGAGGGGCTTTTTGGTTACACTCGAATTGAGAATCTAAAAATTGATTGAAACTAGAATAAGGTTATCCCTATTCCAAAAATTGAAATTGAAATTGATTAAGGCCTATTTGGCAATAGGGATTGAGAATTGATTTAAAGGAAATTAAGAAGGGTTGATTTGTTTGAGTTAATTACAAATTAGTGAACTAATTTTAAAAAAATTAGAAAAGGCCCACTTGTTTATAAAATTAAATTTCAAGCCAATTAAAATAAAAGAGCGGTCATTCTTAAAGTTTTTGGGCATTCCAGACTCAATGGCGGAGTCGATTTGGACGTTTGGGGACCCGTGGTGGTTTCCCATGAATATAAAAAATTACAAAAATGTCCCTAATGATAGTTTAAGAAACTTAAAGGCTAATTAAAATTCAGAAGGGACTATTCCAAAGTTGTTGGATGCCCGGGATTTAAATATATGATTAGATTGAACAAATTGGGATTCGGTGATGGTTTAATATAAAATGAAAAAATGATGATTATACCCCTAGACTTATATTAAGTAATTGAAAGCTGAATTAAGATTCGAAAGAGACGTTTTCAATATTTTTGGACGTCAGGGACAATATGATATCAAAATAATGAAATAGGGACTCGGGGTAGTCCCACATGAATGTGTGGAATTACCAAAATGCCCACGGGCATGAAGCCGATATATATAAAGATTAATAAAATGCAAGGAAGACATCTTAAGGATTTTTGAACCTTCTGAATTTGATTCCAAGGTTGGTGTTGAGAGACAGCATCTCGTTAGAGGCACAACCTGTCCAATAAATTACAAAAATGGCCTTATAAGCTTAAAAGACAGACATATGACTTAGAGACAATACGATAGGGCTTTCTTAGAATTTTTAATACCCGAGAACATATTTTTTATATCCGTTTGGGTAAATGGGTACCCAAGATGTAGGCTAAAGAGTAATTGGCCGTAGAGAGCTGTAAGACTTGATATGATACCTTAGTGCTATGGGTTAGGGTGGTCTCTGTCACGCCCTGAATTTTCATAAACCTAGGGAGTGAGTGAGAATGAATTAAGAAAAATTAATAAAAGATAATTAAATGAATTTAATTGATTACACATTTATTTCCCCATGTTTTCCCAAAATTAAGAATGAAAATTTGCTACTAGACTTACCCAAGGTGGGTTTCAAATGCCAATCAAATATCTCCCCCAGCCAATAGTCAAAATTAGTCCAAGTCATGATCAAGCATGGCCTCCAAGATAGCCCCAAAATGTCTCTAAATATGCCTTGAAACAATGGCTCAAATGGGCCTCAAAAGCCCTAAGATATAGGCCAAGAATAGGTCAAAAAGTCTACTAAAAGTGGTCTAAGGAAGTGGCCAAATATGGCCCATAAGAGTGGCCAAACATAGCCCAATAGGGTGGCAAAACATAGCCCAAAAGGGTGGCCAAACATGGCCTAAGGATTGGCCAAACATGGCCCAATAGGGTGGCCAAACATGGCCCAAAAGGATGGCTAAGGGCCTGTGTCATCGGGCTGGGCGCGCATGTGCGCGCGCGTGAGGGGGAGGTGTGCGCGGGGCTAGGGGTGCGGCATGGCCTGGTCTGCTGACTATTTCCTGTAGCAACAGTGTATTGGTTGCAACCTAATTTTTTCCCTTTTCTAATTTTTTTTTTCCAAAGTGCTGCAAGCGGATTTTTTCAATTTTTAACCTACGTCCTCAAGATTTTTAACCCCTACTTTTATATATAGGCATTTTACACACCTAACAACTCTTTTTAATTTACAAAATTTTGACAAAGTCTCCTTTGTTTTCTAGGCATTTTTCAAGTAATATATTACAACAATTTGTATATATAAGTATATGCACAATCCACCCTCACTCGATGGCTACAAGTTTATGAAAATTTAACATACACTTACATTATCAAGTAAGTTCAAGGCACAATGCCTACTTTCCTAACTCCTCATATACCAACATTCATAGTTGCATATAATCCTTACCATTGTCCTTTTTCTTACATTGTTCCCAACATATACATGTGATGCACATTAAACAAAAATACTTTATTTGTCATTTGGGTTTAGGTCCTTACATTACAAAATGGTCCAAGGCCCATAGTCCATTGTTTTCCAAATTTAAGATGTAGCCCTTAGCCCAAATATGCTTCAAAATCCATTTTCTCCTCTGTGCTCCAATGACTTCATCAAGTCTCAAGTACCGGGAGCCTCATTTGTAATATGTAATCCCATAAAGGGTAAGCACAACGACTTGTATGATATAATACTAATATAAAGAACAATAATAAGGCGTGGCGTGTGCAAAGTGTACATTTGTAAGTTATAAACCCACCAATCCCCCAATGCTATGCAATGGCAATATACATGACACACACATGCAACTCTATGCCAGACCTATGTCTCGCTTCACGGTCCTTCCCCGTTGGAACGCGAGTACCAATGGCCAATTTTGGGTTTTTTCACCACAGGATCTACACCCTCATAATGTATAGTACCAAAGTGCTCAACACACATACCATGTTTTCAAAGTTTCACAATATGCCGACATGCCTTTATTTTTTTTATGCAATTCCAATGAAGCATTTATCAAACCCATGAAGTATGCCTTAAATAATGCATTATACATAGGGTAAACTATAACTTTTAAACCACAGAACTTTGTCTACATGAACATAGCATATAATCCAATCAATCATACATATAATCATGTTACACATTCACAACCTTACCAAATTCTCAAAGATTACACAAGTGCACAAAGTACCAATACATTGAGTAAATCATAACTTTCAAACTACAAAATTTTGTCTACATGAACATAAGCTACAATGCAATGAATTATTTATATAGTCATATTACATGTTCATCATTTCACCAAATTTTCAAGGAATACATAAGTACATAAGGTACCAACACTAGGTTTTCAAAGTAACTATAAGTTAGGTGATTCTCTAACAACAAATAAACATATAAGTCATACAATCAACTTATAAAAACACTTCTAAATTTAACCCTATTCTTTACTTAGAAAAATATCACACCTAAAAAGGTTTTTCTAAACCCTAGAGAGTTGTGCTCTCTATGCATCTGAACCAATCAATGAGAATGTAGCCCTTGACGTGGGGAATAACTTCCTAGAAGGAAGCCTTGTGAAATTCTAAGCCTAGAGATGAGTTTTGGAAGGTAGAAATTAAAAAAATCTAGGTTTTCTTCACCTTTTTCTCCATGTAGGACCTGCTGTATATTCTCAGACAAATTCTGAGAATTTTATGTCTTAAGTGCTGTATTTACACTCTAGGGGCTAAGGGGTAAAAAGACTTTTTTGCCCTTAATGAGTCATGGGGCCCCGTTACACTACAACTCATCCCGAAATGCCTCAATTTGAAATTATGCTTTAACCGAAGTTCTTAAAATGATTTTAAATGATATTTTCCTAAAAAAATTATTTTCGCCTATTGGCGGTTGCGGCCGGGTTCACCCGGGCCATCCGGGATGCCCTGTTTCGGGTATATTTTTCAAACTATCTCTGATTAAGCTCAAATTCTCACAGGAGGTGTATTTTAACATTGTAAGTATATTTCCTTTTATGCCATACTCAAATTATGCTTCTAAACATGACTTATGTCTAAATGATGCATGTATAGCGCCCTACCGGCAAATAGTGCATGAATTGTGTCTTACCGGCAAAACGAAAAATTTATCCTAATTTTTCAGATCTTTACATTCTTCCCTCCTTAAATAAATTTCATCCCAAAATTTAGAAATGTACCTCTTGGACAAAACTTAGAAAAATACAAAATGTGTTGTAACATGGAGACGTGCAGCCTTACCTATGGATCCTTCACCCTTCCCTTTCCTAGGCGATGTGGGATGCATTACCCTCTCCCATTACCCTCTCCCCCCAGAGGAACCTCATCCTCTTGGGCGAGCGTGTAGTGGCATGCAGACATCCCCACACTCCCTACTAGGGTCCGATTTTGATACCATCTGTAACAGCCCACTCCACATGGCACAATGCGTAATGAAATCCTCAAACACGATTGTAATATCCCGACCCGGGATATAGCATGTGCACCGGGCTGGACCGGGCTATAAATGTAATCCCGAATTATAAGCCGTGAAATGATATAAATAAAAGCGGATGCGTAATGGACTGTATTGTTTAATTACGATGCATAGGTACGAGAGGCAAACAATCACGGGTGTCCGGGTGCCGTTGCACCGGAAGCCGAGTTTACTGAAAAACGTGCAAGTGAATGTCGACGCATAAATTTTTATTGTAAATCTAAATGATTATGAATATCATATATACGTATACATATATACATATATACGGTTGAATGATATATATATATATATATATTGTAATACAATATAATTAGATGGAAGGAAATTAAATTGAAAGAAATGAACGGCACGTGGGTCAGGTGTGGTGGCAACATGCGGTGCATGTGTGTGTTAGGTGGCAAGGCCACCGACTGAAAATCAGCCAAGAGAGAGAAAGCTATGTGTGTGAGGTGTCTTGTGTGCATGTGTGTGGTGTCACCACGGCTACAAGTGACAAAAGCCACCGACTACTGAGTCGGTTGGATAATTAGAAAGGAAGAGAGAGTTAGACAGAGGTTGAAGATGTGAGAGGAACTGAATCGCAAGGAAGAAAGAAGTGGGAGTAGAGAGAGAAAGAAAGAAAATGAATTTTTGGAAAAGGGTTGAGAAAACCTACAAACAGGTATATTCCTGATTTAAATTATATTCATTTATATTGTTAATAGGTGTCGTTACTGTTAGAGTTTATGAGAATCCGAAATAGAAAAGAAAAACAAGAAAAACCAAAACTGGGTTACGGCTGGCAATGGTGATTTAAAATTGGTGGAACCAAATCAAGATTTGAACCATAATATGGATAGGAAAAGTCTCTAGGGACCCAACGCACTTCGAATTAGCTTAAATGGTCAAGAAATGGCCATTCTGTGGCCAGTTATTCCCTCACCGGTGCAACGCCGGAAACTGGGAATGGGTGTGTGAAACCGGTGATGTGGGAGGTTAAAATCAGTCCTAACATGTTCCTTATAATCCTAGAATTCATTGGGAAGAAAAACAGTAAAGTTTGGACGTAAAATCACGAAGATCGGTGAGGAAATTCGCTATTCCGGCGACCGTGGCCGGAAAACTCCACCGGAGAAGACAACCGGAGTATCGGGGGCTTCTTCGGGTCAGGATGAGATCGGGTCTGGGTCGGGTCGGGTTGAGATCCGACCGACCGCAATACAGGTCCAACACTGTGTTGTTTTGAATGTGAAATTAAAATCAATTGGGCTGTTTGGTAACTGGGATAAGAAATAGAATTGGGTTTTGGGGCTAACCGAACCATGGATAGGGATAGGGAATTGGGTTATTGTATTCCGGTTCTTGAATGAAACTGAACCGTTTGGTTCAGGAGAAAGGCTGACCGGTTTAGGGTTTTGGGGTCTGAACCAACTGGTTCAGACCGCAGCTTATGGAATTTGTGAACCGGCCCCAAATGTTTTGGAAAATTCCACTAAGGCCCAACAGAAAAAATGTTAATTTTACAAACATGCCCCTGACTCAAAAGTGGGTCAAACGAGGTCCAAATAGGGCAAATGAATAGTCAATTTTTATTATCTCGCATGCTCTAAGTCCAATGGTGAGGTCCGTTTCACGAGACGGAGTCCCGAAAAGTTACGACTTGTAAAAATGACCAAAATACCCCTGCTTCATAGGTGAGTCAAATGGACTCCGATTGAATTAAATAATTAGTGAATTTTTATTATTCTGAACCTTCCGAATCTATTGGTAAGGTCAAAATTATGAAAAGAGGTTCCGAGAACAACAGACATATTAAAAGTCTAAATAAGTATTAGAAATACTGATCATAGCAAGGCATATAATTTGGTGAATAGAAATTATTCTGAAACGTATTTACTGATATATAGGGAACTCAACGGGAAAAGGAAAACCTACAGGAGACTGATTTAGCAATGCATTAGAGGTAAGTAGATACCCTTTCTCTTCCATGTGGTGTTATCAAGCCAAGTTCATTCTTTTATTGCCGAACTTGTACTCCTGAGCGTATCTGATGTTATTGTCTCCACAATGTGATATTATTCTATCTGGTGGACATTGATTTATTGTTGTACCATTGTTATCATGTTGAACCGTGCTTTCAAATGCCTATTGTTATGTTTTCATTGAATTGATGATATTCCATTTTATATACTCCTATGGAATCATTTATGATCATGAAATGTTTATGTATACTGGATTTGTGCTTAGTCACAATATCCATCCGATGCTTTTAAATACACTGAAGACCTTCGGGTCGAGTCCGTGAACGGACATATGGCCATACACTGGAATGCACTGAAGGGGGTAAACCGGGCCCCCAAAGACCGAGGGCAAATCAAGCCCTGACACAGAACAAAAGCATCTCTTATACGATTGTTCAACTAAAATTGTTGAATTACATTGTTCTTATGATTATCTTGTATTGCGAGATATTCCTTTATTGATTTATTGTGATCAATTATAATGGCAATACTTTCTTGTTATTGTATTATCGTTGAGAGTTCCAGGACATTGTTATGCTATTCCTACTGATTACACATTGTAATCCCACTGTTCATTTGCCATTGTTCACATGTTAAGAGTTTCATGTTGATGTTATGTCCCTTATTCCTAATTGTACATTGTGTTCTATTGTTTATTGGCCTTTATGGCAACTGTTCCCATTGGCTATTATAGCATCTTATTTTTATGATTGGCTATCATATTCTTATTCTTGGATTCACATTCTTTTATGATCCTCGATACCAGTGTCGGAGATCTGTATTTACTTGCTGGGCTCTTGTAGCTCATTCCACCCTCCTCACCCCATTTCAGGTACTGATGCCGTGAGACCCCGGTAGGAGTCTAAAGATATAGAAGGACGTTTGAGAAAATGCATCAGTTTATGTTTTAGTTCTCCCATGTATTCACCACCCTCGGGTGTTGGTCATGTTTGGTTCTTATTTTATTTATGTAGAACCATATTATGTATTGTAAAGACTTTCACTAACATTGTGTATTGAAAAGACTTCCGCTGCTATTGTTTTGAGGTTTTAGTACTTTACATATTAGTACTATGATACAGGAATGGAAAAAGTAGGGACGGCCTTCGGGTCGGCCCCGCGACACGAGATCCGCATAGGGTGGGTTTCGGGTCGTGACAACGATGGCTTATCAATGATTTTTTTTTTCAAATCCATTCAAGCATCATGACCCACCTCAATAATGTAACATAATTAAAATATAAAATTCTCAGTGCCCACTAGGATACCTCAAAGTCTCTCAACCTATTTGATGGCCATTTAACTAATCACAAATTAAGTTATGCAATCATCTAGTAATTCTTCACAATCTCATCAATACATCACTTGCCTCTTAATGTAATTCAATAATCCAATATTCTTCAAGTACTATAATTATCTACAAGACATCAACAACATAATCTTAAATCAAGGTCATCATCATCCATATTAGTCTATATATAACCGAGACTAAACATCAAGCATTAATGAAGATTAGCCTATTAATTTCAATCATATGTATATATTAATTGAATATTCGAATGTAAAAAATGTAGTCTATGTATTCCAAACATGAAACCTAAGGCAATATATCAAGGTTCAAAAATCCCAAAAAATTAAAAAGGTAAAAAAAAAAAAAATCTTCCAATTTCATCTAAGGTTAATCTAATTGCTCACCATTCTAGTCAATATATCAAATAAGGTCTCAAAACAAATGAGATCCTTAGTACTCTATTAATTTAACTACGAATATCTAAATCCGTACATACATGTATCAAAACATACATACATACAAACATGGTTAAGCATACCCTTATACATATATTAGGACCAATCTAGTCTGTATAGATATCATAGTTGTAGTACTGTAACCTTATGAATATCGGGTACTAACCTAACATACATACATAAAATCAACAAGCAATAGTCAACACTAACACGTAGCCTACCACATAAACATTTAAGTATAGGATCCATCCCAAGAATATACATGTACATAAATGAGCATACAACTTACCATATAAGTAACTAGGCACATAACCAATCCTATGGATATCCAAGCTTATAGCCTATCTTATAGATAACTAAGCGTATAGCTTATCTCATAAATCATTTGTTCTATTACATAGATATAAGTATATAGCCCCAGTTTATCAATAATCAAACACATCACATACTCCCAACAAATCAGAAAGATAAGCACATTGTACAATTATACATACTAAAGCAATAAGCACACATATAATCATGTAATCCAAACCAGTCCAATCAACTTGAGGTCTAACCTCTCCTAACTCATAACAGAGTTGATCTTAGAAGAATCCACAGATACCCCGTGAAATAAAAACTATCTCCTTCAAGAGTACACACTATCATTCTCCCCACAAACTTGACCTAACCATACCATTTACAATTCACTCTCTATATCAAACAACATGATCATTTCATTTATTTATTATTATTATTTTTTTTTACCCTAAGTATATTCACATAATTCGCATCTTAAACCTAAGACTCTTATTCAAAAATTTATATTATCCAACTCTTAACTTGATACACAATTTTCTTCAAAGCAACAATCAATGTTTACCATTCATTCAATCATAATTATGTAATCAATCTTATAAACTATGCTAAAACTAGGTTCATGATTCACAACTTAATTTGGCCAAATTCAAGCAACTCATTATTTTCACAAGGCTTATTTTCATAGTTTCATTTAATTAATTTACTATTCTTATCACAACTAGTATCGATCATTTTATAGGACTAGGTAAGACAATAGTATTCATTTCTAGGTTACCTCCATAGTCCACTGTAAAATAACATCTTCCAATTCAATAAAGGAATCATTACAACCCCTATCTTTCAGATTCGCATCACTTGAACTTATCAATATTCACCCTAAGCACGAAATCAAAATTCAATTTCATCATAACCTGGATCAATCCATATCAATATTTTTCAAACTATTCATGTTTATACAATTCTCCTAAGACAAGAGATCATCAATCATCACCCAATAACCTAACAAATCTTGCAGACGTACTTGCTTAATCATAACTTATAAAACTCACGTCAATTGGAGCTACCAGGGTTGATAGAGGTTTGAGAACTAAGGATCTCCCTCTCCCTCGACCTACTCGGCTTCAATCCTGTGTTTTGGATAACATCCCATAATAGGAACAAGTATTATTTAGAAATTTAGCTTCTATGTATCTAATGTATTCCACATCCCATGACATTCTCCCATAATGCTACATGATATCATGAAGGCAAACAAGTATCAATCTATTATGTACTTAAACATATACCAAGTTATCACATACGGTCATGCCAATATACACATTACCCATATCATACACCCCACTACACCAAATCACGTAAACATGTATCATAGTATAATATTAACTAACACGTAATCACAACATGTGATGTTGGAGGTTTATAACCTAACTGTGGTTGTGGCAGAGCCAACAAGGTCTATCGTATACAGTCTAAGGAAACAACTAACTCTGATACACAATACTCAACCCTAAGTGAATGCTATTCAAAAGTAATACATCTCTCCACAAGAGAGTTTAACACAAGAATGCCCCTAAAATTTTTATGTACAAATACTCTGAGTATCCACTGTCTAGTCCATACACAAGAATCTCCACAAGTCTCAATTCTTATTTTAGCATTCGAAGGTCTTATGTGTCTTTTAATTTACGGTTTACTACCTTATTGGCATTTGTTTATTTAAAATTCTATAATTCTTTCATTATTTCTCACTTTTATAGCTAGGTAATAACTCTTCATAGATCACATTAGACATAAGTATTAAAAGAATATTAAGCATGTTCTTGTCAACAATTAACACTTCACAGGCAACAAATATAATATATCATAACATACACACAACAAGTACTTACACATTACACAATGCTTATCAAAATTTCAAATCATGTGTCGTGGTCCTATTGTGTTCAACAACACCCCACATCCCTAAGTATTCAAACCTAAGCTCTAATACCACGTTGTCATGCCCCAAATTTTCATAAACCTGGGGAATGAGTGAGAATGAATTAAGAAAAATTAATAAAAGATAATTAAATGGATTTAATTGATTACACATTTATTTTTCCATGTTTCCCCAAAATTAATAATGAAAATTTGCTACTAGACTTACCCAAGATGGGTTTCAAATGCCAATCAAATATCTCCCCCAACCAATAGTCAAAATTAGTCTAAGTCATATTCAAGCATGGCCTCCAAGATAACCCCAAAATTTCTCTAAATATGCCTGGGAACAATGGCCTAAATGGGCCTCAAATGCCCTAAGACATAGGCCAAGAATAGGTCAAAAAGTATACCTAAAGTGATCTAAGGAAGTGGCTAAACATGGCCCATAAGAGTGGCCAAACATAGCCCAATAGGGTGGCCAAACATGGCCTAAAAGGGTGACCAAACATGGCCAAAGGATTGGCCAAACATGGCCCAATAGGGTGGCCAAACATGGCCCAAAAGGATGGCCAAGGGTTGGTGACAAGTGGCTGGGCATGCAAGGGGGCGCACGGTTGGGCACGCATGCTCGCGCACCCGAGGGGGAGGCATGGCATGCGGTAGGTGCGCAGGGCGCGTGCAGGCGGGTGCGTGCGCGGGGCTGGGTGTGCGGTATGGCCTGGTCTGCTGACTATTTCCTGTAGCAACAGTGTATTGGCTGCAACCTGATTTTTTTCCTTTTTTGATTTTTTTTTTCCAAAGTGCTGCAAGCGGATTTTTTCAATTTTTAACCTACGTCCTTAAGATTTTTAACCCCTACTCTTATATATGGGCATTTTACACACCTAACAACTCTTTTTAATTTACAAAATTTTGACATGGTCTCCTTTGTTTTCTAGGCATTTTTCAAGTAATATTTTACAACAATTTGTATATATAGGTATATGCACAACCCACCCTCACTCGATGGCCACAAGTTTATAAAAATTTAACATACACCTACATTATCAAGTAAGTTCAAGGCTCAATACCTACTTTCCTAACTTCTCATATACCAACATTCATACTTGCATATAATTCTTACCATTGTCCTTTTTCTCACATTGTTCCCAACATATACATGTGATGCACATTAAACAAAAACACTCTATTTTTCATTTGGGTTTAAGCCTTTACATTACAAAATGGTCCAAGGCCCATAGTCCACTATTTTTTAAATTTAAGCACAAATTATTTGGGCTTATGCCCATACATAAAAAAATGTAGCCCTTAGCCCAAATATGCTTCAAAATCCATTTTTCCCTCTGTGCTCCGATGACTTCATCAAGTCTCAAGTACAGGGAGCCTCATCTATAATATATAATCTCATAAAGGGTAAGCACGACGGTTTGTATGACATAATACTAATATAAAGAACAAGGATAAGGCCTGGCATGTGCAAAGTGTACATTGATAAGTTATAAACCCATCAATCCCCCAATGCTATGCAATGGCAATATGCATGACACGCACATGCAACTCTATGCCACACCCATGTCTCACTTCGCGGTCCTTCCCCGTTGGAACGCAAGTACCAATCGTATGTCTCACTTCATAGTCCGTCCCCGTTGGAACGCGAGAACCAATGGCCAATTTTGGATTTTTTGCCATAGGATCTACACCTTCATAATGCATAGTATCAAAGTGCTTAACACACGCCATGTTTCCAAAGTTTCACAATATGCTAACATGCCTTGATTTTTTTATGCAATTCCAATGAAGCATTTATTACACCCATGAAGTATGCCTTAAATAATACATTATACATAAGGTAAACTATAACTTTTAAACCACAAAACTTTGTCTACATGAACATAGCATATAATCCAATCAATCATACATACAATCATGTTACACATTCACAACCTTACCAAATTCTCAAAGATTATACAAGTACATGAAGTACCAATACATTGAGTAAATCATAGCTTTCAAATTACAAGATTTTATCTACATAAACATAAGCTACAATGCAATGAATTATACATATAGTCATATTACATGTTCATCATTTTACCAAATTTCCAAATAATACATAAGGTACCAACCCTAGGTTTTCAAAGTAACTATAAGCTAAGTGGTTCTCTAACAACAAATAAGCATGTAAGTCATACAATCAACTTATAAAAACACTTCTAAACTTAACCCTATTCTTTACTTAGCAAAATATCATACTTAAAAGGGTTTTTCTCAACCCTAGGGAGTTGTGCTCGCTGTGCATTTGAATCAATTGGTGAAAATATAGCCCTTGATGTGGAGAACAACTTCTTAGAAGGAAGATTTGTGAAATTCCAAGCCTAGAGATGAGTTTTGGAAGGTAGAAATTGAAAAAACCTAGGTTTTCTTCAGATTTTTCTCCATGCACGACCTGCTGTATATTCTCAGACCAATTCTAAGAATTTTATGTCTCAAGTTCTGTATTTATACTCAAGGGCTAAGGGGTAAAAAGACCCTTTTGCCTTTAATGAGTCGTAGGGTCCCGTTACACTACAATCCATCCCGAAACGCCTAAATTTGATATTATGCTTTAACCAAAGTTTTTAAAATTATTTTAAATGATATTTTCCTAAAAAATTTATTTTAAATGATACACCTGAGATGCCATTTTTCGGGTCTATTTTTCAAACTATTTTCGATTATGCTCAAATTTTCGTAGAAGGTGCATTTTAACATTAGAAGTATATTTCCCTTCTATGGAATACTCAAATTAGGCTTCTAAACATGACTTATGTCTAAATGATGCATGTATAGCGCTCTACCGACAAATAGTGCATGAATTGTGTCCTACCGATAAAACAAAAAATTTACTCTGATTTTTCAGATCTTTACAGTCTTGGGAATAGAATAGGAAATACATAAGACAATTGACAAACATCATGAGAGACACAAGTAGTGTCTTCTTGTAATGGAGTGAGGATTAGGATTAGGATTAGGACAATGTCCTAATGTGTTGATGTGTGTACTTGTTATGTTTTTCACATGATATGTTTATCTGTATCATTTGATACCTTGCCATTACATTATTAGTATGGTGTGATTGTTATATTGAATGTTATGATATTGGATAATTGCATAATGGTACTGGATACATGTGATTGTTATGTTGATGTTTATCATGATTTTTATTTCTATCACAGATATGTATGACTGTTGTTACTTCTGTATTTATTTGTTAAATCAAATATCCTCTCGTATGATTGTTAGTATTGTTGTGGATATGAATGATGTTGATATGCATATTATTGACTATACTTGAGCGATGTGAGATTTGAGAGGATATTAATATTGATGAGCATAGTTTGTGATGTGAATTGAGATATTGGAATGAGAATTAGTGACGTCTTTTCTATGTTATTGAGTGTGGTGAAATTTTTCTTTTTAATCATTTCGAACTCTTTCCTAAGCTCCTAGATAACTTTTATTGTAATCTCCCACTTAGACCATGTTCAACAATTTGACAGATTATTCTCTCTTATCTACGAAAGCATCAACCACAACAAATCCATCATCCATCAAACCTCACCATCGGTGGCAAATTGTTCTTCACTCCGCAGACTGCTCTTGCCCTCCCACCAACAGTCATTATGCCTCTATTCGAGACCATGACGGTACTAATTTCTCATATCTAAGGTTTTTTTGGCTCAAATTGATTTTTTTTTGTTGAGAATTTTGGCTCAATATACTTTGGAATGTATTCTCAGAAATTGTGTTGGATAATTGTTTGTAAAATTTTGGTTTTTGTGTTTCTTCATTCTTGATCTTTTCTATAATTTGATTTTTTTAAAGGTTAGGGCTATTTGAGTGTCCTCAATTGGATAGAACATATTTTTGTCATGTCATATTTGAGGTTAGACAGTTGAGTTCTTTGTTTCAGAATTTTGGGTCTCATGTTTTCTGTTGCAATTATTTTTTTGAAAATGGGAAAACAGAGTAATACCTGGAATTATGGAAAATTTTCTCTTTTCTAGTGGGTCATTGTTGCCCATCACATGTATTCACTTGTCTAGCTTGCTTATCAAGGCCTTACAATGATCTTAAAGGTTAGAAATGAGTATTGTATTCTTAGATGTATTACGTCTTTGCTCTGGCCAAAATGATTGGGCTCCTCTTTTTTGCCTTTTAATTGTTTTCATTTTCTGTGGAATAACATTTTACCTGCATAATAAAAGGTAGAATCTATTGGTAGCTTTGGATGTTTTCTGGTTGGAATGCTTCTTATTTTGTGCCCAACAAGGATTTTGGCATATGAATGTTTTTGCGTCTATTTTCTTTTTTGAAGAACAAAACATATTCAACTAAAGGAGAAAACAATGATTTTAAGTGTGTTTTAGTTATTTAATTACAAATGGGATTCTAATGATATGTTCCCAATCACTTCCCACACATTGTACAAGAATCTAAAAACCAAGCTTTCAACAAAGTTTAGCATCTTAAAGTTGGCTATTATTTTGAATCTAATTACTTTCACAGGTCATATTGGGTACCATCATTGGCATCTACAGGTTTGCTGCAGTAACTATATCGGTCTGTTTCTGCTATTTTGATGATTGGCAAATCTAATATTGCTTAACTACTTGAATTTTGGGGTTGTCTTGCAAGTAACTTGGTTAGAAACATACCTTTTCACTATTGTTTTGGGTTTCTTCCTCATATATAACTAATTTTACAAGGATGAATTCTTTTTTGTTGAACTATTAAAAATTATATTCTTTTTTTTGGTTTTTGTTTTTGTCGTTGGTTTGCAGGTGGGTGTAGGATTTCTTATTCAATACTCGATCAATCCAAGGTTGTTAAAATTGGGATCCTACAATGGATCGATGGGAGGGTCCTCGGGATCGGATCGAGAATCGTAAGATTCTACAAAATGATTACTAATACCAATTAATATTTTTGCATCTTAAGAATAATTAAAAATACAAAATAAATAAGTTTAAAATACATGAAAAAAATTATAATAAACATTTAGAGTACAAAATTTTCTACTAATCCTAATTTTTTTTAGTAAATTAGTATAACAAAGGTTTAATTTATATAAAATTTAACTAAAATAGCACATTAAAATATTAAATTTAGATTAGAAGAAATTTTTATTTTAAAATATTTGGTTTACTTAGCCACGAAAGGCTCTATAACAAAACCTATGATATAGGAAAAGCTCTAGGATCTAGATAGTATAAGAGATCAATTGGTTCAAAACAAACATATTGAGTTTTTTTGCGTATATGTAAGAGAGAGAGGGAGGGGGGGGGGAGGGAGAGAAGCTAATTAGCCTAAAGTACTTTTTCTAAATGGAAATATTAGACCATACTAGTCATAATAAAGAGTTAAATGACTTAAATTGACTAGTACAACACTTGACTAGTTTGAAGAAAATTAAAAGAGAGATTCAATAAGTAAAACCATTAGCAAGTGCAAATTAAAAGAGTTATTCAAGAAGTGAAAAGATGAGCAAGTTTCGACATAATTGTCTCAATTAGGATATTTAAGTAAATCTTGGTGTTTGTTTTATAATATTATTATGGTGTCGGGTTGTAACTTATCAAAGACACATGCGAAAATTTCATTATAGGGCTATATTGTAGGATCGTTAAAATCGGGAGTCAATTCGGGATCCTAGTGATTATAAAAATTTCTTAAGATCCTACCATTTAGGAATTTTTTATGGGATCCGGATTGATTTTGCATTTTTGGATTGTAAAATCCAGATCATGATTTTAACAGCCATGGATCAAACCCATGTTTGCCTTCTTTATCACAATGGTACACCTTCATCAACTTGTTTAGCATTTGATATCTCATTTCCTATTTGGTTAGTTCTATCGAAGTGGAGCACATATTCTCTCTTATTTAACCTGTTGTTGTGAACTTTTATTATTATTATTATTGATGGGTATTCTTCTTCTTCTTCTTCTTTGTGGAGCCACAAAATCTTGAAGAAAATTAAAAGAGATATTCAATAAGTAAAAATGTCAGCAAGTGCAAATTAAAAGAGTTATTGAAGAAGTGAAAACGTGAGTAAGTTTCGACATAATGGTCTCACTTAGGATAATTTAAGTAAATTTTGGTGTTTGTTTTATAATATTATTATGGTCTTGGGTTGTAACTTATCAAAGACATGTGAAAATTACATTATAGGGCTATATTGTAGGATCGTTAAAATTGGTAGAATCAGGAGTCAACTCGGGATCCTAGTGATTTTATAGGGATTTCATAAGATCTTATCCTTTAGGGATTTTTTATGGGACCTGGATTGATTTTGCATTTTTGGATCGTAAAATCGTAGGATCTGGATCGGAATTTTAACAACCACGGATCAAACCCATGTTTGCCTTCTTTATCACAATGGTACACCTTCATCAACTTGTTTAGCATTTGATATCTCATTTCCTGTTTGGTTAATTCTATTGAAGTGGAACACATATTCTCTCTTATTTAACTTGTTTTTGTGAACTTTTATTATCATTATTATTGTTAATGGGAATTCTTCTTCTTCTTTGTGGAGCCATAAAATGTTAAACAACTTCTTCACCCCAAGTACATATGTATGTTAAAGTAGTTGAAAACTTTGGCAAATCCCATTGTGTTGGCCGAGAGAGGGGTGTTGGTCTATGTTCATCTGAGGAAGAGATTAATGATCTTGTAAGCTTCAATTTTAATTTTAAGCTTTTACAAATGCTGGAAATGTTTTGCATGTTTTTTATGCTATTGTGACTCATTGCCTTTCTTTTTTGCTTCAATAAGGTATTGTCATTATATAATTAAAAGCTTGGTGAATCACCAGTATATAATTAAAAGCTTGGTGAATCACTATATTTTTTTTCCTAATCCTTTCCCATTAATACCAATTAAAAGAAAAGAAAGAGGTATTTCCCTCCACTTGTTTGGTTGAAGAAGAAAGAGAGAAAAGAAGGAAAGGGATATTTTGTGATTTTACTATTATATTCTTTTAAATAAAGCGTAGTCTATTGAAGGGTAAAAATGTAGAAGAAGTGAGGTGTCAACACTTCTATTCTGGTATTTTTCTTTCTTATTTTTTTCATTGATAGAATATATATAAATAGGAAAACTTGCAATCCTATTTTGTTTATACACATATCATGGCAAAGATCATGCCATTTTGTTTGGGCTGATTCTATGGCTACAGTTGTGCCTTTCCTAAGGTGGTTTCTGATAGCTCACGCCAACACTCTCCCTCAAGTTGATGCATACAAATATCTAATGCGCAACTTGTTAAGTGAGTTGTGAAACTCTTTGCTTGATACCGCCTTTGTGAGTATGTCTGCTAGTTGATCTTTGGACTTCACGAATGGAAATCAAATTATTTTTGCTTCTAGGTTTTCCTTGATATGATGTCGATCCACTTCCACATGTTTTGTATAGTCATGTTGGACTCGGGTCATGAGATATTGCAATAGCAGCTTTGTTGTCACAAAAGAGATCCATTTCTGAAGTAGAGGTGAAGCCTAGTTCAGTAAGTAGTCTCTTGATCCAGAGTAGTTCACAAAGTCCTTTTGTCATTCCACGAAATTCTACTTCAGCATTGGAAAGTGATACCACCTTTTGCTTATCACTTCTCCATGTAACAAGATTCCTACCAACAAACACAAAATAACCTGAAGTAGATCTTCTGTTTGAGATATTTTCAGTCCAATCTACATTGTATAGCCATTAATTATTAAATGCCCATTCTTTGAAAAAATAAGTCCCTTCCCAGGTGAGGACTTCAAGTATCTTAGTATCCAGGTTACAGCATCCATGTGATCCTTACTAGGGTTATGCATGAATTGACTAACTACACTTATAACATACGCAATGTCTGGATGAGTATGTGATAGGTATATAAGCTTGCCAACTATCCTTTGGTACCTCCTTTTATCCGTTGGTGCTTGATCTGGGTATTCTCCAAGTTTGTGATTTTGAACAATTGGAGTATCCACTGGTTTGCACTCCAACATTCCTACCTCAGTTAATATATCCAACACATACTTCCTTTGGGAAAGACATATTCCTTGTCTGGACCTGGCAACTTCAATTCCCAAAAAGTACTTGAGGCCTCCCAAGTTCTTCATTTCAAATTCGGTGGCCAACTCCTTTTGTAGTCTAGATATTTCTTTTTCATCATCTCCTGTGATAATCATGCCATCCATATAGACTATCAATATGGTTATCTTGCCCAATTTGTGCTTCAGGAACAATGTATGGTCTGAGTTGCTTTGCTTGAACCCATATTTCTTCATTGCCAAACTAAATCGCCCAAACCACACTCGAGGTGATTGCTTCAATCCATATAGTGCTCATTGCAGTTTGCACACGACCTTAGTTTCGGTGGATGCCGTGTAGCCTGGAGGAAGGTCCATTTACACTTCTTCTTCAAGGTCACCATAGTAGAAAGGCATTTTTTACATTAAATTGATCTAATGGCCAGTTAAGGTTAGCTGTCAAGAGAACAATATTCTTACAGTGCTTAGTTTCGCGATTGGTGAAAAGGTTTCGTGGTAGTCTACCCCATATATCTGTGTACAGGCTTTTGCCACTAATCTTGCTTTATACCTTTCGACTGATCCATTTTCCTTGTGTTTGATGGAAAATACCCATTTGCAACCTACTGCTTTCTTCCCTTTAGGTAACGGAACTATGCTCCATGTGTCGTTCGTTAGCAGTGCCTCCATTTCTTCCTTTATTGCTTGAGTCCATTTCGGATCAGACAAGGCTTCCTGAACTCCAGCTTGAACTTGATTTGAGGAAAGTACATGCACAAATGCTTGGAAGGGTTCAGATAATCTCCTGGTAGACACGTAGTTGGCAATTGGATACTTTGATCTTCACTCTTCAAAATTAGGAGAGTATCTATGCGGTGGCTTGCCACTATTTTCCTTGAAAGGCAATGTATATCCAGCAGGAGTATTCAAGTTACTTATAATTAGGGGCAAGTCGAGAGTGCTTACCTCAAGGATATTCTCAGGAGATGGGTCTGCAGGTACTGAGGAAGGGGGGAGCTTGGTTCAGTTTTCGAAGGCATATCATTTCTTGAAAGTGTAATCTGCACTGTAGCCCTATCCGACCCTGTGGACTCAACTGGATCCGGCTTGGACTCAATTGGATTCGGCCCTGTGGGCTCAACTGACCCTGGGCTTGGTACTTCATCTGCCACTGTTTCACTGTTTGGCCAGTCAAAGTGCAACCAATTCTCCAAATTCTGTTCTTCATCTCGTGTCTCCCCCTGAAGAGAAGAAGTGGGAGCTGGGAAAAAAGGGTCGGACTCTAGGAAGGTGACATCCATAGTCACGTAGGTGCGGCGGGTAGAGGGATCATAGCACCGATAGCCTTTCTAGTGCACAGCATATCCCGAGAAGGGGCAGTGGAAAGCACACGGGTCTAGTTTGGTTCGTTGATTTTTGTGAGGATGCATATAAGCCACACACCCAAATACTTGGGGAGAGAGCATTAGAGCGGTGGCTAGGGGAACATGGGATGCCAAAACCTGGAGCGGAGTCTTAAATTGTAAGACTTTGGAGGGTAGTCTGTTGAGTAAATGTACAGCGGTGGACACTGCATCAAACCAGTATCGGGTCGACACATGAGTTCCATGTAGTAAGGCTTGTGCAGTTTTGAGAATATGGCAATTCTTTCGCTCAGCTATGTCATTCTGCTAAGGGATTTTGTGGACACTATGTCTCATGAATGAGTCCATGGTGTTTCGAAATAGGTGTGAAAGAGCTGATTGACATACTCGCCACTATTATCAGAGCAGAGAACCTATAGCTTGGCTTGAAAAATGAGTTTGAATCATAGCATGGAATGATTAAAATATGTGTAACACTTCATCTTTATGTTTCATCAAGTACATCCAGGTCATACGGGTACAGTCGTCAACAAAGATGACAAACCAACAGACACCAGAACCAATAAAGATAAGAGAAGGACCCCACATATCAGAGTGAACTAAAGCAAAGGGAAAAGTGCTTTTATTCATACTTAACAGATAGGACATACGGTGACTCTTAGCTAGAATGCAGGTAGTACATTAAGGTCAGACAACATTGTATTAGAAAAAAGATCCGGTAGTAAATGTTTCAGATAACCAAAACTTGGATGCCCCAAACATTGATGCCATAGCCAGATTTGTCGGTCCCTCCCATCACTTTGGATGTGATGAGCATGTCCCACGCTGACGTATTCCATGTAGTATAGGCCCCCTATTTTAGTACCATGCCTAATGATCTCCTTGGTGAGAATATCTTGAAGAAGACAGAATGTAGTATAAATTAGGACAACACAATTTAATTCTGTAGTAACTTGGCTAACAGACAGTAATTTATGTGAGAGTGATGGGACAAGTAATGTATTTGACAACTGGAGGGAGGGAGATAGATATACAGATCCGACTCCTGTGATCGGAGAGACAGCCCCATTAGCATTTGCAACACTGGTGCGTTGTGGTAGAGATGTCGTAGTAAAGTCGGTAGTTGCAAAAGCCATGTGGTCTGTGGCTCTAGAGTCAAGGAGCCAAGCACTGCGATCAATATCACAAGAAGAGGTAACTAAAATTGAACCAAAGTTACCTATATCAGAGGTGGGTCCTGCAGCCTAGGAAGACTCGTCTTGTGGAATCAACGAAAAATGTGGTTCAGGCTCACACTACAATCACCTTGCCCGTGTTTGTATTCACACCAACTATGTCCTTTTTTTTCTTTGTCTGCAGTTCATACCACCAATTAGGATACCCAATTTTTTTAAAACAAGTCTCACTCGTGTGGCGCTTGTTCCTACAGTGAGAGCACTTTATTTCCTCAGAAATATTTCTTGGCTTATTAAAGAGAGCAATGGGTTTCCTAGGGGGTCGGCTGGAAATTGTAAAAGAGGGAGAGATCCCACTTCGGTTGGAGGAGATCGCAATAGGTGGATATACCCCACCTCGGTTGGATCGCGCTATAGAGGAAGAGATCTCGCTATTGGGTGAGACGACTGAACTGGGTTTCAGCCCCTTTGTGGCCAAAGATGTCCGTCGATGTCACCATCGCTCATGACTGCCTGTCGGAGTGCCTCCCTGCTCATATGAGCATACGTCTGCTCGATCGAAGGAAAAGGGTCGCATCTGAAGTACATCGCTACGGATGTTGTCGAGGCGATCATCAAGACCATCGAGGAAGGTATAGACGCGATCCTCTTGGAGCAGGTTATTGTAGTGGTGGATGTCAATGGCACATTCCATCGGATTCAGATGACGAAAATTAATTTCTAGCCAAAGACCTTGGAGTTCGGTGTAGAATTTCTCAAGGGAGCCGCCGAATTTTTACAGGTGAGCCACACGTCGCCGGAGTTCATACATTTGCAACATATCGCTGCCATCAAAATACGTCAGTAGCAATGGCTTCCCAAACCGATTTTGCAGTGGGAAATCAGGATGAAATTGCCAATGAGAGCCGAATCCATAGAGTTGATCAACCATCATTTGACAATGGCATTATCAGTACATCATTTTCAAAAGGATGGATCTGTTTGTGGTGGTGGTGGATAGTCACCGTTGATATATCCCAGTTTATCTTTGCCGAAGATGTACATCTCGACAACCTGGGACCAAAGGGCGTAGTTGGAACCATCCAACTTGATGCCGATTGGAGCGGTCGAGTTTTCGGTGGTTGAAGTTTGGACTTGGATTTTGGATAAAGCTTCGGTCATTTGATTGGTAAGGGTGGCGATGATGGAGTTGGTATGTGGTGGAGAATCACCGGAGTTGGTGATACTGTCCGATGTCGGTCATAGCTGGAAAGCATAGATCAAACATAGAGAGATTTTCTAGTGGAGGGAGCCAAGGATCGGAAACTTAGCTTTGATACCATGTCAACACTTCTATTCTAGTATTTTTCTTTCTTATTTTTTTCATTGATAGAATACACATAAATAGGAAAACTTGCAATCCTATTTTGGTTATACACATATCATGGCAAATATCATGCCATTTTGTTTGGGCTGATTCTATGGCTACAGCTGTGCGTTTCCTAAGGTGGTTTCTAACAGCTCACACCAACAGGAGGGAGTCATTTCCCTCATCTCCTCCCAATTTTGGGTTGAAGGAATATGGTGGGTTTGGAGAGATGGATCATCCCTCCTCTCTACCTTTTCCATCTCTGTTCTCTCTTGCCAAAGAACACAAGATCTATCTTTCCGTCCTCCTTCCCATGTTCCCCCCCTTCCTTCTTTCCCTTCCCTTCCCATCAAACGAATGTTAGTTATGTGAAACTTATTTAACAAAATACTATGGAAATATATGATAATGCTTTGCTTTCTCTTTCATTTTCCACCTTCAGTTAATGTTCCCTATCCAACAACTCTAATATTTTTTTATATTTAACCATCCCTTTGGCCAAGTTTAGTATAACACCAATCTGTAATGCAAAATCTAACAAATTCTTATTCTCTTTAGGCATTCTATTTCAGTTCTCTTAGGCCATGTTTGATTAGGAAGAACACAATACTAGAAAGTGAAAGCAATAAAAGGTAAGGTGAAAGGAAAAAAATATATTCTCTATGTGTTTGGTTAGGATGCATTATTCAAAGAAGTTGTTAGAAATTTAAAATATCACCGCTTTCATTAGAAAATCTTTACTTTATGTCTTTTTTGCAAGAAAAATAATAAGTTTAGGTCCATTTTTTCCTCTCCATTTTCAATGATAAGAAGATAATGGTGGAAATACATGGCTATGAAGCATATTCACTTTATTTTGACTCACGTGTCAGACACACAAAAAAAGAGTATCTAATTTTTATTTTTTTGAATTTTTGACATGTTCCAGAAACGTTAGGATATGTTATTACATGTTTTCTTCTTCTTCTTCTTTTTCTTCTTCTTCTTTTTTTTAAAATATTTTTTCCTTCATTTTCTCCTCTTTTTTTTCTTTGTTTGATGCTGCACTTTTTGTCCGAAGTAGATTATGAGTTTGGCTCCCTGAAGAACACTCAAAGAAGAAGATCAAAGGACCACCGGATTGGCTCCTGCGGTAGCCGCTCCGATGCTTAAGTTAATAAACTGAATTGAAAAGACTGTAATGTAATCCAAATAATGAGCATAGAAAATAAAGCGTACCTTTAGGGTTTAATTTATAGGTGGTGGCTTTCCTAAGTTGATTAGGATTTGGAGCCATGAAAGTAGGGATTTGATCACCGGAGTAAGGCAGTTACCTTGTTGGATATTGTATCAATAACCATATGTGGTAGTTTCCTTGTAAAAGACTGTTTCTTTATTCTCTGCTTGGCAAATCTTTAAGGCGGCGATGAGCTCTGAATCACGGAGTGTACTCTGAAGGTCTATACTCAGTCCTGTAAGTTCTGAAAGGATGTAGATATGTTCTGGAGGTATGTGCTCGGCCCTTTAAGTTCTGTAGGTTTGTTCAGGAATGGCCGAACATGGTTAATCTGTAGGCATACGTGTCAAGTGATGATTGGTCTGTCACTTATGGTATATCAATTACTCCCCCCCCCCCCAAGTCCTAGTTCGATGTCAACGAGCAACTAGGGCCGTGTGATTTTGGAAAGCCATGCGCCTTGTTTGGTCATTTTCTAAGGTGACTGTTGGTACGTCATTTATTGCGCAATCGATGTTTGAGCTATTGAGGCCATTATTACCTTTAACCGCCATGACGGTTCGGCTTGGTGGGCCCATATTTTGAAAACATATAAAAGAGTGGGGAAGGGCTTCATATGCCTTCTTTCTTCACTTGTTTTCACTGTATCAGAAGTAATTCCTCCATTATCGAGTTGAGCGTCTAGTGCCTCCTTGAATTTTGAAGAGTGCCTGTTGCTCGAAGCTCCCTATTTTTTGTTTAATTTCAGGTTCGATTTCAATTTTTTAATACTTTTTAATTTCCTCTTCTTCTTCTTTCAGTCTCTGATAATGTCTGGTTCTTCACCCTCTTCTAGTTCTAGTGGTGGCGCAGGAAGCTTACCTGTGTCGCCCCAAGCCCTAAGCCCTAGATAGTCATCCCTCTGGCGATGCCGGAAATAGGTCGGTAGGATCCCCCTCCAGTTCAGAGGTTAGAATAGTAGACATATTCTTAGAACCCCGAAATAGGGTTGGTGAGGCCTCTGGTCGACCCACTTAAAGGGAAGAAGGGGCCAGTGCCATTACTGAACGTATGCTAAAAGAGTTATGGGAAAAGTATAGTCTTCCCTCAAATGTTACCTTTAGGGTTCCGAGCAACCTAGATCGCCCATATGATGTCGAGGCGGGAGAAATATGCGTTTATCTTGCCTGGTTTGAAATGGGATTAACACTCCCTCTTCTTGAACTGGTTAGGCAGTTTTTTAGTTGGTTCAAGGTCTGTCCTACTGACCTTAACTTGAACAGTTGGTGGCACCTCCTAGGTTTTATAGTATTAAGGCATCAGAATAATGTAGATGTGTCCCTTGACCTGATTCATAGCAATATGGATCTGAAGTACATGAGGTTGGAGGGCCTCTTTTACATGTCTTTTGACAAGGGTTTTAGGCCCTTATCCTCTATACCAACTTCTAATAAGACTTGGAAGAAGTGGTACTTCTTCATTAGAGGAGCGTGGGAACGAGAAGACTTCCAAGACCATATCTCGACATTCCCTCGCACCACAGGACCTAAGGGTGAGACCCATTTTTCCTTAGGCTATTTTGGCTTTGCTCTGACTTCCAAGCTGCTGAACTAAAATGATATTTCTTATTTCTATGTAGATAGGAGTGCTTGGAGGAGACCCGACTTTACCACCGAACTCCAAGATCAGTATCGTCAGCTTCTTCAGACCTCTAACCGAGCTCATACTGCCATCGTCACTCCGGAGAATCTGATAGGCTGCCAACACTCGTACTGCCGAGCTCAGAAAAAAGCTAACATCAAGGTGGTCAGAGCCAGAGCCACAATTGGTGGGGGAGGCTTCTTCCCAACTTGAGCCCAAGCCTCCCCTATAGGTAAAAAGGAGAAGGTTGATTTCTGGCTTCCCAGAACCTACTCCACTAGAGGGTGAGAGGGAGGCCCAAATCGCTGTCCCAATCTCGGTGGTTCCTCCTGCCCCTTTCGTTCCAAGCAAGCGAACTGGGAAGGGGAAGGCGTCTGCCACGCCCTCCCAACCGTCCGATGAGTCGGACTACCTGATCACCAAGAAGGCCTTTGACCACATCTGGTCCAAGGGCCCTCATCGGTATAGGGGGAGAATCCTGAGAAACTGATGGTTGAAATGATAAGTCTCCACATGAAGGTAACTTCTGAAGTCTTCTTTTGTCCTTTTTTTGTTTGTTTGTGTACTTGGCATATTCTAATCTGTTCGTTTTGTTCCTTGTAGAGTATGCATAGCCTAGGCTGCTCTGATGGTGACTCCTCTAAATTCGGAGGAAGTTGAAAAACTTAAGGCCGAGTTAGATGAAGTTAGTACTACAGCTCAGAATAGCTGAGTCCAAGGCTCATGCTACAGAGGAGAGTCTGAAGGAGGCCAACAATAACTTGGCCATTCTGGAATCCGAAAGGGATCTGCATGCTTGGGAGGCTGAAGGACTTCGGAGGAAGATACTTGATCTTCGAAGCTCCTTTGATCAGAAGCTCTAGGACGTAGTTGATCATGCCAGGACTGAGACTGAGGCAGAAATGAGGGAGGAAGTTGAGAAGATGGGTGACGAGCTGATCCAATTCGGCTTCGAGAACTTCCGATCCAAGTTTCTCCTCAAGTTTCTAGATTTTGATGTGTCGTCAATTGTTGCTCCTGAAGCGGCCCCTTCTGTTGCTACTGCCCTGAACAAAGAAGCCACGCCCTCTGTTCCTCCTTCAACAGAGGACCCTGCCTCTTCTGATAAGGCTTAGGACTTCTTTTTGTATATTTTTGCCCCCTTTTTTCTTTGTTTTTGAACTTTAATGTACTAGTCCATATTTATCAATGAAATTGTCTTTCTTCAGATCTTTCAGTGTCTTCGTTCTAGTACTTATGAATTTTGTTGTGATTGCCAAGTAGACTCTGTACTGTCCCAAGTTTATTGATGCTCTGTAGTGTATAAATGGGCTTCGACCCTTGTAACTGAAAGTAAGTAAACCTGTTCAGGAACTAACTGTAATTCCTTGATCGGTCATAGATAATGGGCTTCCTTTCGAGCTGCATAACTTGAACCAAATTGTAGCAATTATACAAGTTTCTCGAAAGTAGGAAAATAATAAGCAACTGAGCCAGGGTTCTGAAATTGGAGGCATTTGAATCTGGATTTGTACTAAGCAACTTGAACGGCAGGCTTTATAGAAGCTAACCATTCAGGGTTTTACTATCGAGCTAAAAGACTTGTATAGAAAAAATCTTTGATAATCAATGCCTTTCTTTGGAACTAACTGATAAGAACTTTAAGCAACCTGAATCATAACAATTGGTTGGAATGGGTGTCTGATTGAAAGAATGTTTGTAGCTATGTAGAAGAGCAACTGAATTAAGCCTTTTCCCTTTAGCTTAGGAAATAACCAAGTGGTTTTAGTGAGGTGGATCATGTAAGAGGTCTGTACATTGAGATGGACTAGACACCAGGTCTGTGCATTGAGATGGGCCAGATATAAGGTCTGTACATTGAGATGGACCAGACACCAGGTCTGTGCATTGAGATGGGTCAAACATAAGGTCTGTACATTGAGATGGACCAAACATAAGATCTGTGCATTAAGATGGACCAGACATAAGGTCTGTACATTGAGATGGACCAGACATAAGATCTATGCATTGAGATGGACCAGACGTAAGGTCTGTACATTGAGATGGACCAGACATAAGGTCTGTACATTAAGATGGACTAGATATAAGATCTGTTTATTGAGATGGACCAAACATATGGTCTGTACATTAAGATGGACCAGACATAAGGTCTGTACATTAAGATGGACCAGACATAAGGTCTATACATTGAGATGGACCAGACATGAGGTCTGTACATCAAGATGGAGTTTTTGAAAGGAAAAATTCTTTATTGATAATATTTTTGTAAGTGTTCTATATTCCAAGGCTTGGGGACAAGTTTCCCATCCACGCTCTCTAGCCAATAGGTGGTAGGTCTGACTATCTTTGTTACTCGATAAGGGCCTTCCCAATTGGGTGATAGCTTTCCCATGGTAGGATCCTTGGTGTTTTGAAACACTCTTCTTAGGAAAAGGTCTCCAACTTGGAAGCTGGCAGGTTTAAGCCCCAGCTTAGCATGGCTGACCATCCTGTGCTGATATGTTTCCATCCTGACCCAGGCTTGCTCCCTCTTTTCTTCAAGTCCAAGTTTTCTACGAGTTGCTGATCATTGGTCTCTTGGTTGAAAGTCTCAGTCCTTAGGGTAGGCATATCGATCTCAACAGGGATCACTGTTTCGAAGCCGTAGGCAAGTGAAAAGGGAGTTTCCGATGTTGGAGTTCTTCTAGTTGTTTTGTAGGCCCAGAGCACTCTAGGAAATTCTTCAACCCATTTTCCCTTAGCCTCTTCCAATCTCTTCTTAAGAGCGTCAAGGATCGTTCGATTGGTGACCTCTACTTGCCCATTGGCTTGGGGATGACCAGGTGAGGAGAAATGTTGATTGATATGTAGGTCTTGGCAGAAGTTTTTGAAGATTTTGCAAGCAAATTACATATCGTTGTCTGAGACGATCACTCGTGGTATGCCGAACCTGCAGACTATATTCTTCCAAGTGAAACTTTTGACTTCCTTCTCTGTAATGTGTATTAATGGCTCTGCCTCCGCCCATTTTGAGAAGTAGTCAATAGCTACTAGTAGATATTTCCTATTCAGTGTAACTTTAGGCAATGGGCCTATCCATCCCCCACTGTGCAAAAGGCCATGGGCTTGTGATAGAGATGAGCTCATGGCGGGGCTGGTGTTGGTAAGGAGCGAACCTTTGGCACTTGTCACATTTCTGGGTGTATTCTTTCGCCTCCCTCAGCATTCCAGGCCAGTAAAAACCTTGTGTTAGAGCTCGGTGTGCAATGGTTCTGCCCCCATTATGATTTCTGCATATTCCTTCATGAATTTCTGCCATGACGTATTGAAACTCTTCTGGAGACAGGACATTTCAGCAATGGTTGAGAGTAAGATCTTCGGTAAAGCCTCTCATTCATGACAAGGTACCAAGCTGCTTCTGATTTCGGACCCTTTTCGCCTTATTTTTGTCCTCTGGGAGGAGCCCTTCTTCTAGGTACTGGAGGATGGGAGTCATCCAATTCTGAGGCTGTTCTATAATCTGCGCGACTTGGATCTCCTCGATGCTAGGCCTTGGCTGATGGGAGATTCTTAGCGTAGTATCCCCTTCTGACTTCATGTGGGACGCCATGTTTGCCAAGGCATCAGCTCTGCAGTTCTGACCCTTTTCTATTTTTTGGATTGAGAATGCTTGGAAGGAGCGTTTCAACAAGTTGACCAATTCTGAATATCGAAGCATTCCTGTTATCTTTAATGGAAAATTCTCCCTGAACTTGGCTGACGACCAATTGGGAATCAGAGAAGACTTCAAGATTTTGAGCCTCATATTCTCATGCTAGCTTCATTCCTAAGATAAGGGCTTCGTATTCTGCTTCATTGTTGGAAGCTCTGAATCCCAAGCTGACTACCTTCTCTACTATGAACCCATCAGGGGATTGCAACACCAAACCGACTCCAGAGCCATGGTTGGTGGATGATCCGTCATTATAAAGCTGCCATGTCCCCAAACCTTCAAGAAGTTGGGCCTGTCCTGCAGTGCTGGAGTAAACTCAGCAACAAAATCAGCCAAGGCTTGCCCTTTAATTGAGATCCGTGGAACATAGGATATGTCGAACTCCCTTAGTTCTACTGACCACTTAACTAATTGCCTTGAGACTTCAGGCTTCCTCAGTATTGACTTCAAGGGGTAGACAGTTGGGACTTCAATGGGATGTGCTTGGAAATAAGGCCGTAGCTTCCGAGTAGATACTATTAGGCAAGGGCCAATTTTTTTTATCTCAGGGTACCTCTTCTCTGTATCTAATAATGCTCTACTGACATAAAATATGGGCCTATGAATGCCCCTATCCTGCCTGACTAGTACAGAGCTGACGGCGTTCTCAGAAACTGCTAGGTATAGAAGTAATTTCTCCCCCTAGATTGGCTTTGATAAGAGCTCAGGTGAATCTAAGTACTCCTTCAATTCTTGAAAGGATTTTTCACATTCGTCCGTCCACTGCAGAGCTTTGTTACGTTTCAGAGCTTTGAAGAATGGTAGGCAACGATCAGTGGATTTGGAGATAAATCTACTCAGAACTGCTATTCTGCCGTTCAGAACCTGAATGTCTTTCTTAGTCTTTGGTGAATCTAGTCCAACCAGGTCCCCAATTTGAGTGGGGTCTACTTCTATACCCCTCTGAGAGATAATGTACCCTAGAAATTTTCCCTTCGTTACACTAAAGGTGCACTTTGAGGGATTGAGCTTCATCTTGTACTGCCTTAGGATATCAAATGCTTGAGTCAGGTGCTAGATGTGGCTCCCCTTTCGTAGGCTCTTAACCAACATGTCATCAATATAGACCTCCATGGTACTGCCGATCAGAGGGTTGAACATTTTATTGACCAGACGCTGGTATGTGGCCCCAGCATTCTTTAGTCCGAACGGCATCACTCTATAACAATAGAGACCTCGTTCGGTTATGAATGCTATCTTTTCCTGGTCTGGAGGGTACATCTGGATCTGATTGTATCCTGAATAGGCATCCATGAAGCTCATGAGTTCGTGCCCTGCAGTAGCATCAACTAGCTAATCTATCCTTAGTAAAGGAAAGCTATCTTTGGGACAAGCTTTGTTGAGGTCTATATAGTCAACGCAGACTCTCTACTTGCCATTTTTCTTTTTGACCAAAACAGTGTTGGCTAGCCAATCAGGATAAAATACCTCTCGTATCATCTTGGCATCAAGTAGCCTTTGGACCTCTTCGTTGATAATCTGATGCCGCTCTGGAGCGAGTGGCCTTCTCTTTTGTCTTACTGGTGGGTGGTCTGGATCCACCATTAGTTTATGAGTGATGAGAATCTGGATCTATACCTTCCATATCCTTCGTTTCCCAGGCAAATACGGAGAGGTTTTTCTTCAAGAATTCTACCATCTCATCCTGCTCGGCAGGTGTCAGGTCTGGGCCTATCTGTAGTAGGTAGCGCCCTTGGGGTTCCAAGCTGACCAGTACTTTAATGGGTTCCCCTATGGGCTTGGCCCTGCTATCCCTTCCTCTAGGGCTTAGTGGCTCGTCAACTCTGGAAGGGCAGTCTTTTGCCTCGTGATAGTAGGGAGTAGACTGGATCCCCTACATTCACGGGCATGTAGTAATTGCTATTTGGGGGCCTTGGCCTTGAGTGCAAAAGCATGACACTCTCTAGAGGTTGGTTGGCATCCTCTGATGGAGTAGACAGTTTGATCAGTGGACGTACTTTAGGCATTGGTGGAGGGTTGAAGTGACTGCTCCCATCTCGTGCAGCCAAGGTCTTCCAATTATGACATTGTAGGGGGATTTGGCATTCAGAACCATATATTCGGTTACTAGTGATTTTTTGTTCGTCCCCTTCTTCATCAGTGGTGGCAAGGTCAATCTTTCCCAACGGAGTGTTGAGATTTCCATCAAAACTTTCCATAATTACACCAGTGGGCTTGATGTCACTGGGGTTGAGCTTCATCTGCTTGAAAGGTTCGTAAAACAGAACGTTCGTTGAACTCCCAATGTCTACGAGGACTCTTCGAATCTCAAAGTTGGCAATTTTGAAGGAGATGACAAAGGCATCATTGTGAGGACAGTGTACTCCTACCAGGTCTTGATCCGAGAACTGGATTTCTGGCACCGGCTTTAATCTTTTCTCCACATTAGAGATTTGTATGATGCTGGAAGTAGCTCTGGCCTCCCGAGCATATCGTTTCCTTGATCTGTTGGAAGTTCTTGTTGTAGGGGATTCTGCATATAGGACGAAGATTACTTGGTTGTTCGGCCGTGGAGGCTCATTCCGTCCTTCCTTTTGCTCCTACCTCTGGTCAGGCCTCCTTTGCTGGAGCCTATCATCACGGGGTTTCTGCCCTCCGTCTTGCTTGATGAATTCCTGTAGTTAACCTCTCCTTATAAGCTGCTCAATCTCATGCTTAAGAGCCTTACATGTGTTCGTTGTGTGCTCGCGGTCCTTGTGGAAATCACAATACTTGCTTTGATCCCTGTAGCTTGGGGTCACCTTTCAACGGCTTTGGCCATCTCAAGTTTTCCTGAGATCTGACTTGCCGTAGTATGTTGTTTGGAGAGGTGTTCAAAGGAATAAAATTGGTGAACTCTCTTAGCCCTGAATTATATGAAGTTCTGGGCACCGATTTTTTTTTTTGGGCTTCTGACTCTCTTTCTAGCCGTACTAGGGTCCTTCCTCTGATCGTCCTTCTTCTGATTGTCTTTCTTCTAGTCATCTTTCTAGGCTTGCTCCTTAATTTTTCGTGAGGTGTCTTTGGCTTCTTCTAGGTTGATGTATTTCCTTGCTCGGTCCATGAGGGCAGCCATGTCGGTAGGGGGACTTTTTGTCAAGGAATCCCTTAAAGCCTCCCTGTGCAAGACTAGAGGCCAGAACAGCTACAAGGAAACTGGAAACTCTCTCTCTCTCTCTCTCTCTCTTCCACCCTTTTTCTTTGATAGTTGTTTGCAACACAAACCTGTTAAATCTATATAAGTATTAAAGGGCTATTTGAAAATGGATAAATTGCATGATTGACTATCTTCTTAATGGTCTGTAGCTATTTCTACTAAATAAAAGCCAATGTGGATGTCGTGGATCTATTTGCATACTGTTTGGAGATTTTGAATACTTGAGAGTAGGAAAATGGGTGGGGCATCACTGCCACTGGGATTTCGTTTCCACCCCACCGATGAGGAATTGGTTGGGTATAACGTAAAAAGTAAAGTTGAGGGATTGGAGACTGAGCTCCAAGTGATTCTTGTCATGATTTATGCAAATGTGATCCATGGGAGTTGCCAGGTATTCTTTTAAAATATTCAAACACAAGTTTTATATATTTTTCTTTACTATGTTTTGTTTTGTTCTAATTTTCAATGAAATCAATCCAATCCATTTAAATTCTCATATGAATTATAAATGTCAAAAGAATTGTATAGAAAACTTGTTATTGGTTTAAATGAGATATAAACCAAGGCTTATTTTTAAGTATGATTTAGATATGACATGAATTAGTTGGAACTATTTTGCTTAGGATAATTACTGTAGCCAAATGAGTCTATATTTTTATGTTGTTGACGCGTGATCAAGGAGAATCCATTTATTTTTAAATTTTTAATGTTGTTTTCAAATATAGGAGTTTTCGAATATGCTCATATGGTGGTCACCATTGCCAAAAAACATTTTGGGGAAGTGTTTTCAATCACTATTGCAAAGTTGGACTAATATAAAAATAAAGATAAGATTATCTACCAAGAGTGCTAAAAATTTATATCAATTTTAATTAATTCAATCCTAGATTTAGTTAATAAGGAAAATAGATAAAATAACTTTATTTAACATCCAAAGTTGAATCACTATGTAAGAAACCCTTGTTAGGTTACTAAAATTATGAATTCATGCACACAACAAGCCAAACATAATAAGTAAATCAAACAAAAGTAAATAAGAAAGGATGTCATGATTTATAGTGGAAAAACTCTCATGACGCAAAAAAACTCACTTCACTGCAAAGGAATCCACTAATCAACAAAGATAACAACACATATAGAATAAGGCTTATCTTTAAATTTTCTTTTAAATATGCCACAAATTAGTTGGAACTATTTTGTTGGAAGTCATCAACTTAGTCAAATCCCATTTCTAATGTCCTTGTTTGAGTGATGACATTGATGTCTACTACCAATTTGCACAGAAAATTTATTAGTTTTGGAAGGATGTTGCTTTTGTTTATATTCGTTAGTTCTTTACTTTCTTTTCTTCTTCTTTATAATCTAGACCAGTTACAATAACGTATATTTGTGAGGCATCTCACTATTTCCTCTTTAAAGCTGCTTCTATCAGATTTTTTGTTTTTTTAAACGATAAGTCATGACAAAAGATCATGATATACCACAAACAGACACACCAATCACCTTGAGACACGTGTGCATGCAGAGTTAATAATCTCGATTATACAGAGCAGTGACTAGCCTTCAGGGCATTCTCATATATATATCATTCAGAGCAAATAAACTCGGTCATACAGTGTAGGCGAAGCCTCCACGGCGTTCTCATGCACATATCCTCCAGACCTTATGTTCTTGGCAATATTTATCCAACACTTCATATGGTACCGACCTTATGGTTTCCTTAAACAATTGCCAAGCAGGGAATAAGGAAACAGTCTTCAACACGGAAACTACTATCTATGATTATCGCCATCTACGACTCAACGCTCCACAAGGTAACTGTAATCTCCGATGATCAAATCCCTATATTCATGGCATCGAATCCTAATCAACTTAGGAAAGGCCACGGTCTATAAATTAAACCCTAAAGGTACGCTTTATTTTCATGCTCATTCTTTTGGCTTTCAATACAGTCTTTCAATTCCTTCTACTTACTTAAGCATCGGAGCGGCTACCGCCGGAGCCAATCCGGTGGTCCTCTGATCATCTTTCTGAGTGTTCTACAGGTCACGGAGCCCATACTTATTGCGAGTCGAAAAGTGCAGCATCAGTTTGGCGTCGTCTGTGGGAACGACTAATCTCTAAGTGCTCTATTCACAAACCTATCTTTTCCTTCATCGGAAAACCATGGCGCACCAAATCTCCGACCGCGACAGAATAATCTGAATTCGCAAAACTCTCAACGTCAGCCGCCTGCTCCTCGTACAAGGGGACCAGCGGTCAATCCTATGCGACAAGAGATCGAATCGATCAAACGACACAATGAACTGGTGCAGGAACAGTTGCTTGCCATCACTAGAACGCTGGCAACACTCACACAAAACCAAGCAGCGGGTTCTCCTAACCCGCCGGTCAACTTCGCTGCGGGAACGTAACCTCCTGTTGCCACGGAGAATGAAGAACTTCATGAGCAGGCTCCAACTAACCAGCCTGGGCACCCCCCGGGCGTTGCCCGCGTTGGCAGAGATCCACAACCGTCAGCAATTCCAGGCTGGGGAACATCAGCCTTCGTTTCTGACGTCCATTACCGGAGCACTACTCGAGCCCCAACTCCAAGGGCCTCGGGAGCACATCCGGCACCGCAGGAGCCTCATCATGCAGCACCAATCCCTCCGGTTCGGAACCCTCCTCTGTCCGAAGGTCGTACTCAACCCTACTACCCTGAAGCCGAGGCTGTCAGGCAGGGTTCGCAAGACGTCAGAATCAGAGACCAGCGGAGAGTAGAGGAGATTGTCGAGTCTATGGACCGAACAATCGCCTTGAGAGGACCTCAGAACCCTCCAAAGCAAGACGAGTTGGCCAGGCTGCTCGGAAGACTAGCCACCCCATTCACTCACGCCATCATATCAGAAGAGAGGCCCAGAAAGTTCATGGTGCCCAAGTTCACCCTGTGTGATGGATCTGGAGATCCAGGAGATCATCTCTCGCACTACCAGCATATGATGGCCCTTCACGGAGCCTCTGATGCTTTCATGTGCCGAACTTTCATCACCAGCTTAAAGGGAACTGCGCTGAAGTGGTTCCACAACCTCCCTCCGAACTCAATTACCAGCTTCTATGAGCTCGGTAGACAGTTCTTGGACAGGTTTATGACCAGTATGAGGCTCAGAAGGGGACCAGAATTCCTGTTGAATGTTAAGCAGACTAAAGAGGAGTCCCTCAGAGCCTACATTGCGCGCTTCAATGCCGAACTCACGGAGATCACTGACTGCAGCCCAAAGTTCCTTGTAGCAGCCCTAACTGCTGGGCTTGCCCAAGGTGGATTCAGAGACTCCTTAACAAATAGCCCCCCAGCCGACATGGCGGCATTAATGGATCGGGCCAGAAAGTACATCAACTTGGAAGAAGCCAACCGCACATCCCAGAAGGGCAAAGATCAGACCCAGAGGGACAATCCGAAGCGAGAGGACCACAAGAAGGAGGATCACAGAAGAGACTCCAACAAAAAAAGGGCCAGGAGTCCAGAGAAGAGAACAGCACCCAGAGCTGTATACAATTCCGGACCAAGGGAGTTCACCAACTTCACTCCTTTAAACACCACACTAAACCAGGTACTCCGGCAGATCTGAGATCGGGAGAACCTGAGGTGGCCGGAACCAATCAAAGGAGATCCCGGCCTTCGGGACCAAAGTAAGTATTGTAATTTCCATAAAGATCATGGACATACAACTAACACATGCAGGACCCTCCGATATGAGATAGAGCAGCTCATAAAGAAGGGGCATTTTCGGGAGTTCGTCAAGCAGGACGGAAGGCAAAACCCCCAAGAAGACAAGCCTCAACAACGGCCAGACCAGAGGCCCGAACAGAGGCAGGAGCACAGGGAAGGACGAAACGAGCCTCAGAGGCAGAACAACCATGTCATCTACGTCCTCCATGCCGACTCTCTTATCACAGGAATGTCCAACAGGGCAAGAAAGAGATATGCTCGGGAGGCCAGAGCTGCCCCGAACGTATTACAGATCTCCAACGTAGAAAAGAGGTTCAAGCCAGCACCGGAGATCCAATTCACTGAACAAGATCTAGCAGGGGTACACTACCCTCACAGTGATGCCCTTGTTATCACACTCAAAGTCGCCAACTGCGAAATCAGGAAAGTCCTGGTCGATACTGGCAGCTCCGTCAACATACTGTTCTATGAGCCACTTAAACAGATGGGGATGGACCATGACAACGTCAAGCCCACTACTGCCGTGACGGCAGCTTTTGATGGCAATCTCAGCACCCCATTAGGGAGAGTCGACCTTCCTACCACTATAGGAGAGGGTGAAGGGCAGAAGACCACCATCTCGGAGTACATGGTGTTAAACATGAGATCTCCCTACAACGTCATAATCGGGAGACCCTGGTTGCACCAGATAGGGGCAGTCACTTCGACCCTCCATCAGTGTCTGAAGTACGTCCACAACCAGAACGTTCACTCTGTCAGAGGGTGTCAGCCAACCTCCCAGAAGTGCCACGCTATTGCCCTCAAGGAGAAGGCTCCTAAATAGCAATTACAGTACACTCGGGACTGTGCAGATCCGGTTCTCATTCACTCTCCCGAGGTGGAGGATTGCCCATCCAGCATTGAAGAACCCTTGAGCCCAAGGGGACGAGACAGCCGAGCCAAACCCATTGGCGAGGCCATCAAAGTGTTGGTCAGTTCAGAATCAGAGGGGCGTTATTTATACATCTGCCCAGACCTAACACACACCGAGCAGAAAAAGATAGTCAGGTTCTTAAAAGACAACCTCTCTATCTTTGCTTGGGAGACCAAAGACATGGAGGGAATAGATCCCAATCTTATAACTCACAAGCTGATGGTGGATCCGGATCACCCGCCAGTCAGACAGAAGAGAAGGCCGATTGCTCCTGAACTGGCATCGGATTATAAATGAAGAAGTCCAAAGGCTGCTAGAAGCTAGGATGATAAGAGAAGTGCTCTATCCCGAGTGGCTAGCCAACACCGTGCTTGTCAAGAAGAAAAACTGGCAAGTGGAGAGTCTGCGTTGATTATACAGACCTCAACAAGGCGTGCCCCAAGGACAGCTTTCCACTGCCAAGAATAGACCAACTGGTTGACGCCACTACAGGGCATGAGCTTATGAGCTTCATGGATGCCTACTCCGGGTACAACCAGATCCAGATGTACCCTCCAGACCAAGAGAAGACAGCCTTCATAACTGAACGAGGGCTTTACTGCTACAGAGTAATGCCTTTCGGTTTAAAGAACGCTGGAGCCACTTATCAGCGATTGGTGACCAAGATGTTCAGCCCACTGCTCGGTAGCACCATGGAGGTATACATCGACGACATGCTGGTGAAGAGTCTGCAAAAAGGTAGTCACCTCCAGCACTTAGCCCAGACCTTCGATATCCTTAGACAGCACAGGATGAAGCTCAACAGATGTCTCCAACTGTTAAGGTTCAGGTCTGCGGGGCAAAGGTCAAACCAACAAAAGAATTGTTTTATAATATCAGGAAGGGGGAGTGTAAGACCCATTTCAAACCAGGCCAGATAGACACAGATTTTCCCCCTCTCTAACATTGCATGGACGATCCCGAGAATCTGGGACCCTGAAAGTCACATTTGTGGGAAGTTTGAATTTCGCCCATAATTCCTCCAACATTGTTTCGGTGATAACACTCTCGCCCTCCTCTCTGTAACCGGATCGACCAGAAGTCTCACCAGCCCTATTTGGGGGCTCATCAAATGCATCAACAATCCTAACCCTCGGACTAGAGGGGGGTTCTATCAATCTATTTTCATCATTATCTACAGAAGGAAGATTCACTAACTGAAGTTGAGGAACGGTCTCAGAAGGATTGCCCGAACCAGAGTGTGATTCAAAGCCAGACAAGGCGAACAAAAGAAAGAAATTAAACAAATGAGAAGGAATGTAGAAGGGGACTAAAATCGAACCTGAGATCAAGAAATGACTATGAACACCAGATATCCTTCAAACTTCAAAATATGTCAAATGGCGGTCTGGTACTGTAGAAGCAAGAGCAGAAGAAAGGTATAAAAGACCTTTCCCTCCCTTTATATATACATCCGAAATATGAGTCTTCCAAGACGAGCTAACGCAACGGTTGAAAATAATGATGGATTCTCAAGTATCGGCTGCGCAATAAATAACTCATTAAACCGGCGTCTCGAGAGGTGGAGAAACGAAACGTATGACTCTTCACAAAACCCATTACCCTAGTTAAGCCCTAGCTTCTAACTAGGGCTCGGGGGGGGGGGGGGGAGTAGCTGATATACCACAAACAGACACACCAATCACCTTGAGACACGTGTGCATGCAGAGTTAATAATCTCGATCATACAGAGCAGTGACTAGCCTTCAGGGCATTCTCATATATATCATTCAGAGCCAATAAACTCGGTCATACAGTGCAGGCGAAGCCTCCACGGCGTTCTCATGCACATATCCTCCAGACCTTATGTTCTGGGCAATATTTATCCAACACTTCATATGGTACCGACCTTATGGTTTCCTTAAACAATTGCCAAGTAGGGAATAAGGAAACAGTCTTCAACACGGAAACTACTATCTATGATTATCTCCATCTACGACTCAACGCTCCACAAGGTAACTGCAATCTCCGATGATCAAATCCCTATATTCATGGCATCGAATCCTAATCAACTTAGGAAAGGCCACGGTCTATAAATTAAACCCTAAAGGTACGCTTTATTTTCATACTCATTCTTTTGGCTTTCAATACAGTCTTTCAATTCCTTCTACTTACTTAAGCATCAGAGCGGCTACCGCCGGAGCCAATCCGGTGGTCCTCTGATCATCTTTCTGAGTGTTCTACAGGTCACGGAGCCCATACTTATTGCGAGTCGAAAAGTGCAAGCATCAGATCACAACTTCAACAGTTAAAGTTTCTTATTCTTTTCAATTTTTCATCTTGATTTTAGTTTTGTTTTTTAAAAGTTTATTATTGGAAATTGATATTCTAATGTGTAAGTCACAATGCTCTTTCTTCATATTCGAAGAGTAAAGAATTTTAAGTTATTTATTTATTCACTCATTTTCGTCTAAAAGCTCACTTCCCATAAATTTTTTGATCTCATGACTCTCTCAGAACATAAACTTATATATATATATATATATATATGTATGTATGTTTATTTCGAGAGTGGAGGTTCTTTATTTATATTTTTTCCTTCTTCCCTTTTCCTTTTTAAAATACATTCAGTATACTTATATTTCTTCATTCAGAATTGTAAATTATACTGAGAATCATGTCTTGTGGATAATTAAATAGTTCCATTTACAACGGATAAGAAACTATTTGTTTGTTTGTCCATCCATCCTATATTATGTGAGGGGCTATGGTCACCGTAACACCTGAACAACTCGGTTTGACGGGCTGACTGGGGAGGAAAATAATGGCATTTGGGTACTGTTTCCCATTGTTTGGACATCTTAGGCTTTGTTTTGTTTGGTTCCAATAAAATTTCTAATTAAAAAATAAAATCTTTTTCCATACTTCAACAAGTGGAGCAGAAGTGACTTTTAATTTTTCAGTTTTTCTCTCAAATATTTAAACTAGCAGATGGGAGGCAGGGAGGGATCATCGTTTTCCTTTCCTTTCTTTTATTTTTTCTACAAGACTTATCGCTATCCCTAACTATCCTTTTCCTTCTCAACTCGAGGAAAATGTGTGGAAATCAATATGACCGTGCATTAGTAACAAAGGCCGTTTTGATGGCTATCTGCTGTGGGGGCCTATAGCATGGGATCACTTAAAAAAAATTTCCAAGCATAGTGTGATGTTACATGTCAGAAGCCCCTTGTCTCTGTTTTTTTTTTAAAAAAAAAAAACTTTCTTTTTCTCTCCCTCAATGAAAAACTAAATATAGGCTAGGTGGTTTCTGGCTTTTTCAGTAGTACTTCTGTTGTTGTGATTTCATCTTTCCTTGGCATTATTTGCCCCTTCTGTTGGGGTGAAATCCCATTTTATAAAACAACCACCTCAGCCATATCAAACAACTAGTAACACGAAATTTGTCCTTCAACATTTCAAAGCCTCATCTCACATGGGTAGGCTTCCACCTCTGCATCCTTCATATAAATTAGCCATTGGTCCAAGTGCATTGATCTCAGCCTATAAAAAATTTCTGAGTGCAAAAGTTGGACTGACAAGTACTTTTGGCACTTGCTCATTGGTTCAGGACCAATTCTCCTGGACACATGTCAACTACTTTTGAACTTTGTTTTTCAATATTTTTTTGCCTCCAACCATGTGTTCTATAATTTTTGTCTAAAAAGTTTGATTGAAATCGAGTGCTTGAAATAGCAAACTAGAATAAATTTGGTATATTTGATCTACTATTACATAAGATATATTAGATAACATATGGTAGTAGAAAGCATATACGTTTATTGCCTTCAGATATAAATAGTTTATTTCATTTGCCATTTCATTTGAAGGCAAATTTTTTTTTATCATGGATGTGTTACAGACCAAATCATTGTAAGAAAGAAAAAAAAAGTGTGTGTGTGTGTGTGTGTGTCTATTCTGCAAGTAGAAATCTAACTGGAGTTTCTAAATGAGTTCAATTTACCTCCAGATGAAATAATTAAATATAGTTTGTTACAATAAAAGTATTCCAGTCTCATTCTTGGAGTGGAGAGAAATAGTGATGTAGCTGATGCATATTCTTTAATAGTTACTAAGATGGTCTTGGATATAATCATATTTAACCAGAGTTTGAAGCAACCATTGCTTCATAGTTATAAGTTAACCCAAGTTGCAAGTTGATTATTGTAAAACTTTTATATGTACACTCAACAAAGAAATCTCTGTTTTTGTATTACTGTTGTGGAAAGTCCTTTCTTGATGTATAAATGATCATACGAAGATTTTTGCACATAGACTGATATACCACAAAGCGACAAGACCAATCATCACTTGACACGTATACCTACAATTCAGCTCGTGCTCGGCCAGTTCGGCTCACGCTCGGCCATTCAGAGCAGACCTACAGAACTTAAAGGGCCGAGCACATATCTCCAGAGCATATCTACATTCTTACAGAACTTACAGGTCCAAACACAGACCTATAGAGTAACTCTCCGCTATCAAGAGCTCATCACCGCCTTAACATCTGCCGAGCAGAGAATAAGGAAACAGTTTTTTGCAAGGAAACCACCACACGTGGTTATCTCTATTTGATACAATATCTAACAAGGTAACTGCTATTTCCGATGATCAAATCCCTACTTTCATGGCTCCAAATCCCAATCAACTTAGAAAAGTCCAATGCCTATAAATTAAACCCTAAAGGTACACTTTATTTTTATGCTCATTATTTGGTTTTTATTACAGTCTTTCAATTCAGTTTTATTAACTTAAGCATCGGAGCGGCTACCGTCAGAGCCAATCCGGTGGTCCTCTGATCTTCTTCTTTGAGTGTTCTTCAGGGAGCCGAGCCCGGAATCTACATCAGCCAAAAAGTGCAGCATCATAGACAATCTGCAGCAACATAGTCAAAGGAGAGAAAAAAATGTCAAGACGAATGAGGTAGAGAGGAAGGTGGAGACACTTTAGATTGAAGCAGCCACCCTTTCTACACAAGACATTTCTATATAAGTATTAAAGCCTATTTTTCTTCTAGAAAATGCGCAATGACCCTTTCAACAAGTTTTTCTTTCTTCATATTATGGCTTTCCTTATGTTGGTGTATATCTTTACATGGGTATGGGTTGATACTCTCTTGTTTCGCCAACGTCAAAAACATGTTAGTGGTCCTTTTTGTATTTGTTAGCTCTTTTATGATACAATGATACGGTTTTTCCTAACAAATTTTTAATTGCATGTTATATTATCTTTGTAGATCAGGGAATGGGGTGGACTAGGAGCCGGGTTTGCAGTTTGCACTAGCATAAGAATTTGAAGAACCTCCTCACCAGTCATATTTCACTCTCCAATAAAAAATTAATGCACAAATGCAAATTGTATGTTACAAATGCAAGTATTTTGAAAATTTACTTTCATATATTTTAAAAATCTTCCATTTTAATACTTTTTACGAACCATTAGGTAATCAATTATATTTAACTTCACCATTTTTCTACAATGTTAATAATTGATGTTTTTAATTCTGATTTTGTCATAAGATATCATATTTAAATGCTTCAGTTGTTACAAAACTTACTCTAATTCTGATTTTGTCTTAAGATATCATATTTAAATGCTTCAGTCATTACAAAACTTACTCGTTACTCGCGTACATCTCCACTAGTAATCTAAAAAATGACCAAAATATTATTCTTAGACTTCCATGTTATATTCCATCTCTCTCTCTCTCTCTCTCTCCCCCTTACACACACACACACACACACACACACACACACACAAGCGCAAATGCAATGTCAAGTGTGGCTTGTTTTACAATAAAATTAACCATCGCTGCTCATTCAATTTGGTTTATCTCTGAAATGAAATTCTCAAAAAAAAAAAAATAATAATAATACACACATAAGTAAACCACGGTAAAGAAGACTAACAGCAAAGGCTTGCAATATATATATATATATATATATATATATATATATTAAATAAGAATTCCAAACAAGTAACATAAGAAATATCAACTAAATTTTTGTGCTAATAACACCAAAATCACTGCATCTTAAGCTTTCCTTCTTATTCATCAATTTCACTCGATGTTTCTGCCTGTAGTTGTAACCACAATTTTGATCAAGAAACAATAAATTGCAACAGCAATATTATGCATAATAAAACTTAGAACTATGTACCCCTTTGTAACAAAATCTTTAAAGACCAAACAAGTTGGACATATCATGAACAGGAGTACCAGTCTAGGCGGCCTTGATCCTCGAAGACTCCCCTACAGCACTCTCCATTCTTGCATACCACTCACCAATGCGCGTGTGCTCCACCATATCTCTACCCGATCTCAGATAACGGATAGGTCTCAACACCCCAAAGACAGCAAGGTCAGCCAAGTTAGGCTTCGACCCCCCTGAACCAATGGAAGACCCGGAAAAGTCAGATATTTGGTCACAACAGAGAGAAGATTTTTTATTTTTTATATGTACAGCAAAGAGAAATAAAGAAATGATATTGAAGGTCACCTTTGCCCAAGTCCAAGGAGGTGTGGGAATTATGCCCGAGGCTTACCAAAAAGCCAAGGTAATTAATCAAGCACTAGTTTATCTACTTACCCTCGCAGTTTCAATCTCAAATTAAAAATTCGTATAAAAATACTTCATAGGATTACAGGGCCACTAAAGTTAGCCTCTGAAACCTTATTTCAATTAAAGAAGTGCCCTGGAAAATTTGAAAGGATTTAAGATCCATTCGCCTACTATGTATTTACATCTCTTTTTTCATTAGCAATACCCAAATAAAACAACTTCATTTTAAGAATACATGTTAAAGGGCGCAAGTGTAAAAATATAACTACTTACAAGAATCTCTAGTTTTGAAATTTGGGACTTCACATTCTTTGCAAGACTTGTAAATAATAACAATCTATTGAATACAAAAATATACGATTTTGTTCTCTAAATAAAATATTACAACAAAAATCAGAATCGTCAAAATTGTTCAAGTATTTTGTCAAAAGTTCAGAGTCCAAATATAGGTGAGATCTTTTATTTTTATTTTTTTCATAAATAAGTACTATTTCACAAGAGAGCACCAAGGGGGCACACCTTTGAACGAAGAAAGTAAATCAAAACTGCACAAGAAATATCCCAAAGGAAGTATTTTCCCTGTGTATATAGGCATGCATGGAGGACAGCTCCTTTTGGTGTAACATAAAGTACTTGGTTAAAACGAAATCATCGTACTCCTAGGGAGAAAGAAAAACCTTTTATAAATTAAAGAAGCATATTTTAGATACTTTTCATTTTGGGTTATAAGGAAATATTCCATTTCTTTTTTTTCTTTTGAGGATTTTTTGGGAAATACAAATTATTACTTGTCAAAAAAAATCCAAAAAAAAAACCCAAAAATACAAAGCTATATATATCCTCTTCTTACTCAAAAACTCTAAAAAAGGATTTATGAACAAGGATGAGCTCCCTGTTCAAATTGTAACCAAATTTAGCTGACAATTTAATGATTAAATAGTAGAATTTTTCACTATAAGACAGTTCGGTCACTATGAGGCAATATTATAAGGTCAAAGGAAAATTATCAAAGATAAGCCTAACTGAAGTAATTTTTTAACTTACCCAAAAAAGAAAAAAAATCCTAACTTAAGTATATCTGTAAAATTTAAGAAGAGTTGCAATAAATTGAGGTGCTTCTTTGTTTTGTGTTGTTTTGTTTTCTTTGTTCTGTTTGTTAGCACCATTCACATTCTACCTACATTCTTTTCTCTCTCTTTCTTTTTTTCTGATGAGTACATTCTACTTACATTTTATGCTTTCATAATTCAATGAGTTCAAATTTTGAAATTCATACTTATTTCATTCACCTGATGGACTATTAGATCTGGTGGTTCAATATTATGTTGTTTGAAGGGACGCAGAATACAGGTGTTGGCTCTGTGAATCAACAAATGGTTTCAGGAATGCATATATGATTAGTTGGTGAATCAAGTGAACTATATGACTTCAATAGGTGAAGGAAAACTTTCTAAAAGTCTAGGAAACCCAAGGGCCTTATGATGGGTGGAGGAAGTTAACAGGGTGAGTCCCTTCCAAAAAAATAGTTGACAAGGTAAGTTGATAGCAATAGCTTATCACATTTTATTAGGTTTCCAAATCATACACTGCAGAATTTTTATTGCCATCACTCGTGTGTGTGTGTGTGTGTTCACATTGTTGTGTACGTATAGTGTTAAGTGTGTATGCCATATTAATTATCCAAATGATAAGATGACATCAAGAGAACAAACCAAGAAACTCCCGGCCATCTAGAGCATCCACCCATGTTTCTGCAGCTTCATACAAAGATGCACGTTCATCGGTAATGTTATATTTCTTCTTCAAATTCTTGGACACAAAATACATAGCTGCAGCCCCAGCATATTTCACGGTAATTTTTTCTGTGAAGCTGAAATTACCTACAAGTACAGAAGAGTAAATGAGAATTAAGATTCTTAACTAAAATTTAATGTAAATAAATCTCACAGCAAACTGAAGGATAACTTTATAATTTATACAGGATCTAAAGAATAAACTTCATACATAACATTGGCATGGTAAACACTACCTAGACTAGAAGCTCAAAAACAAAGATAGACAAAGCAGTCATGGTAAATCAACATGGAAACGATTCGCTCCCCCCCCCCCCCCCCCCCCAAAAAAAAAAAAGGGTAACAATAATAAAACAAAATAAAAAAAGAAAGAAACGACAAACGAGTTTATCTTTTAGGCTCTAAATGCAATATAATAACATAATCTTACATGTTGAATGTGTGAACAACTGAAACACACCGTGGACTTACACTACAATGATTTGAGATCCTCACTACCATTGACATTGTCTTCTCTTGGAGTTCTGCACCATAAAATGTTGCCGGATTACTAGTGAAACTTTTGGTTGGTAAGAGGTAAGGTAAGTGGGCACTGTTTGTACAGCTTGAAGATCACCAAATGCATTTTCTTCCTTCAATTTCCTTTCTTAGTTCTGGGGAAGAGTTCTGAAGGTAAAATCACACCACTTGTTTCATGTTTGATACTCTATTTTCTCAAACCGATGGCTCATGCTTACTTTTTTTAACTCACAAAATTCTTAAAAATTGTATTGCTCAAATAAACAAATCAGCCACTCTCACAGTTAGATGAAAGACGAATCATCAGATCAAACTAAGCCATATTTTAAGTTATCTAAGATTTCTTATACAATGATGAGAGATTGAAGGAAAAATTACTTAAGTTGTTTCATGTTTGATACTCAAAGTTTTCTCAAACTGATGACTCATGCTTACTTTTTTTAACTGCACAATATTCTTTAAGATTGTTTTGCTCAAATAAACAAATCAGCCACTCTCACAGTTAGATGAACGGATTAATACATCAGATCAACCTAAGCAACAGTCAGAACAAACTAAGCCATATTCTAAGTTAGCTAGATTTCCTATGCAGTGATGAGAAATCAGTTTTCTTATAACAGCTATAAAATTAATAAATTTCAGAAGAGTTTTGTAGAAGCCTACTATTCTAATTTCATGATATAATCATTAGTTTTGAGCACCATTATAGACATGATATACAGCAAAATTGTTGTTCTTTATATTCTGATTTCTCTGGAGTACCACATTCGGAAAACCATCTAGGATTAGGGGATTTTCCTTAAAGAGCCCCTACGTGGTACAATATAGGCCAAAGTCAGATATAATATTAAGACTACCCACCAGCTGACCTGAATAAACTAGTTTCAACACTTTTCAGTTTTGCTCAATCAAATCAATGAACCAGACTGATAATAGGCTCAAGTTCCTGGTTCACTAGTGTGACTGGCCACTTATGGAAATGCTGAATCAAAATCAACTAAAACGCACTCAGTTTAGGTTTCATGCTTTTTTTTTTTTTTTTTTTGATAAGTAAGATTTATATATATAAAGGTGTCGAAGGAGGGCATCAAGGGCAAAAACTGCAAAAGCTTACATCTGTCTTAGAGAACCCAAAAAATCAACAAAAGAAGAGATAAGTACCCAATAGCATGATAACTTGGGACACTATTAAATTTTTTTGGATTTAACAATTATGCACATGACAAAAAGCTAGAGCCCCTACATAAATTCCCTAATCATCTTTGTCAAACAATGTTGCACAGCTTCATCAACTGCTCAGTGAAATGTTCCATTAGAGGACCTTACTCGATCCCTTCAAAAGCCTTGGTTGAGTTATCAGCATCATATTTTTATTTTGTTTTTTTCTTTTACAAATATAACTTCCACTAAAAGCACCAAAATGGGGGTGCCCCCATATGCTATAAAGCCCATATGGGGTTTTCCACCCCTTTCTTTTTCCCCAAATCCACCACCAAATACAGAGAAGAACCAGCTTACAGACGTCTCTGACTCTTCTGCTCACCCTGCTTCTTCAACAACCCAAAACCTCCTTTTTTTGTACGAGGTATGACCCAAATGAACACCAAAAAGAGAGAGCAGAGTGCCCACACATCTCTCAATACATTGCAATGAATAGCAAATGACTCAATGATTCACATCCCTCTTGCACATGCAAGGAAACTATTAACTTTCTCATCCTCACATTAGCAATGGTGAGAATCTTTTTCAAAGCTGTCATCCATCCAAAGAAGGCCACTTTGGGAGGTGCTTTCCTGCACCAAATAGCCTTCCAAGGAAATTCCTGACCACCTGCACCTTTGAAAATCTTATAGTAAGATCTCACCCAGAAGATAACCCTCCCCAGACCCCAACCACCTCAAACCATCCTCTATCCAGGGTAACTCCATCCCTTGAGAATCTTATGAATATATAGGATCTCCTTTAAAGTAATCAATCTATAAAGAGACTAGGCCTCACATGACTAGGCCAATCTACAACAGCTTTGTCCCCCGAATTTTCCTTTAACAAACTTATCCAAAATAATAATAATAAATAAATAACTAAACTTCAACAATATGAAAGGACACAATGAAGCTAGAAAAGGTGAGATGAGACTTCAATACAAGAAACATGAAGTCTTAAATATAGGGCTTCTCTAAACATAAAAATGTCATCACTTGTTTTAGGAAAAAAACTAAAAATAAATCAAATAATTAACAAAAAAACACCACCACTTTTCTTATATAGACAAAAGTGCCAAAGGGGACACGATCCGTGTGCACATGAAGTATAGGACAACCTAATCATACGGCCCATTTATACACAGCTGACAGCTCTCTCAAAAATCAACAAAAAGTCCAAAGAATTAAGATATGTCCAAAAAAAAAATGAAAACTATCCAAGTATCATTTTCTTCAATCTATAAACAAGAAATTCCATATCCTCAAACGTGTGCTTATTCTGCTCTCTCCAAATGCACCACATTAAGCAAAGGGGGGCAGCGTTCCAAAATTTACGAATCCTTTCAGGAAGGGTAAGCTCGCAACCAACTCACCATAAGATCCTCCACCATCCAAGTCATAGTCCAAAAACACCAAATAAGGAGAAGACCATAAATGAAATATCACAAGCAACCGCCCAGTGGAGGATGTTAGAAGAGTATTTATTTTATTTTATTTTCTTTCTAGGGGTATTATTGTATTCCCTCTCTTATTAATATAAATATACAAGTTGTTAGGGTTGTAGACTATTATTCTCACGCCCTAAACCTTTTCACTAATCTATCTCTTCTCTTCTCCTCTTTTCATAATGTTCATCCCTAAATTTCATATAATAAACTTCCACTTGGTATCAGAGCCAGGTTCCTAGGCAAAGAACTTCTTCAAATCATAGTGGGGAAACAAGCAGACTGAACAAAGCATGAGAAACTTGTTAACGTCACCTTTCGAGACCCGTGACATCATCAATTTCCGGTGACCAAAACCACATGGCTTGACTCATCTCCATGTGCTAATGCTCGTGGTAATTTTTGTCAAATTTTTTGAGGTCATTTGAGCACCTTTTTCTATTTTCGAATGATTTTCGGAATAAAGGACCTATTTTTTTTTATCTGAATTTTTGAAGACTTTTCTACAACTTTGTTGGGTTAATTCACTTCTAATGGGTGCATTTTGGTCTTATGGTTCTTTTTGTCATGATCCATGAGGGTTTAATTGGTTTTTGATGTTCTTGAAGTCTCCAAGTAGTTTGGCATTCACGTTATATTTTGTTCTGTGCGTACAGGTGGCTTCGTTTAAGTGTTCTTCTCTTGGATTTTTGCTCATATGTTCTACTCAAATTCTTGTATTGGCCTTGTTTGATGAATTTGAATGTTTTTTTTGTTAATAATTGCTTCAGTTTTATGGTCTGGTGATCTATTGTGTAGATTGGGACTTAGTTTTTTTTATTTATTTTGACTTATGGCTGAAGAAAAACCCTCATTGATACGGGATGATGACACTCACAGGTCAATTACATAAAAAAAACATAGAATGGTCTAAATTATCTTGCTTGGGCACATGTTATGAAGGTATTTTTGTGTGAGAAACGTAAACTTAAATATTTGATTGTTAATCCACTTGCTATAATTGATGCAAAGTATAAAGATTGAATGTACGAAGATTCAGTGGTTATGCAATGGCTTTGGCATAGTATAGAACCCCAAGTTGCTACCACCGTTGAGTTTTCTGATTTTTCAAAGAAAATTTGGGACTCTGTCATGGAATTATTCTCATAAAAAAGTAATATTTCTTGGGTGTATTGAGTTATATAAGCAGATTTTCACCACAAAATAGTCTGGGAAACCACTGTCTGAGTATTACAGTACTCTTGAAAATTTATGGGATCAATTATTGCAATATCGTCTTTTCACGACTGATTTGGAGCAACAGAAACATCATTGGGAAGAGTTTCTGATTGCTTTTTTGTTATCTGGTTTAGATTCCAATCTACGTGGCATTAAAGATTAACTTCTTGCTAGTGAAACCTTGCCTACTGTTGCTAATGCATATTCCCAACTTTTGCTTTCATCTTTAGAATAGGGTTTTGTTGTCACAGGATCTACTTCTTCTTCAGAGTCTTCTGCTTTAGTCTCGAGCAGTTGTTGTCGTGTATCTGGTTCTCGAGGTGATGGCTTCCATTGTACTTATAGAGGCTATGGTTTTTGCGGTAGTTCTAGAGGTGGTGCTCGTGGTAATAAGAAGTGTGATCATTGTACTGGCACTAACCATACGAAGCCATATTGATGGGTGAAGTATGGCAAGCATGATTGTGCACATCGTCAATGATGGTACTTCACAATCACTCCCTACTTCGACTGTTTCCTCTGAATCTATAATTCATTGTTCCAGTTCTCATGAAGCACTCATGACTTAGCTTCGTAAGCTAGTGTAGACATTGCATACAACTCTTTTACTTCCTCTTCTACTTCTACTTTAGCTGATTTAGGTGATATTGCTTGTGTCGCTGAGCTAGTTTACATGTTTGGTATACCATCTCTTTTTTCTGATTTAAACCCTATTAAACATCGTACTGTTTTAGCTGATGGATCGTCTTGATCGATTCTTGGGAAAGGTATTCTTCATCCTACTCGTTCCATATCTTTACCATCCAGTTTTTATGTTTCTGATTTCCCCTTTAATTTACTCTCTATTAGTCAAATGCCTAAAGTGTTACATTGTTCCACAACCTTTTCTGCCACTTCTTGTGTTTTTCAAGGACCTCACAACGAAGAAAATGATTGGTTCGGGCCATGAGAAGGATGGCTTATATTACCTAGATTCTAGTGGTTCCTCCTTTTTCTCTTCTGCTGCTTTAAGTGCAGCGATTTCACCTCTTCAATGACCCTATCATCTGGGTCCTCCATCTTTGGAGAAGCTTAAGTTAGCTATTCTTAGTTCGAGTCACATATCTAAGTTTAGAATGCGAGGCTTGTCAATTGGGCTAGCATCACCGTAGTTCTTTTTCGAGTAAGAGTCATGGTCGTCAATTTGAGTTTTTTGAGGTAGTTCATACAAACATATGAGGACCTTCCCATTGTTCTAGTTTGAATGGATTTCATTACTTTGTGATATTTGTGGATAATTATTCTCATATAACATGGTTGTTTTTAAAGAAAGAGAGATCTGAGTTACCTAGTATCTTTTTAAAATTCTATAATGAAATTTTTGTTCAATTTGGTAAATAAATTGAAGTTCTGTGTTCTGATAATGCATTGGAGTATACGCAGTGTCATGAATTTCTTTTGTGTTGATCATGGTATTATCCATCAAACTAGTTGTGCTCACACCTTACAATAAAATGGTGTTGCTGAATGTAAGCATTGCTATGTATTAGATGTTGCTCGCACTCTAATGTTCAATATGCATGTACTCAAACATTTTTGGTATGATGATGTTCTTAGTGCATGTTATCTCATTAATCATATGTCATCTACTGTTTTAAATCACCGGTCTCCTTTCTCACTCATATATCCTAGTCTTTCTCCCTTTCTAGTCGCTCCTCATGATCCTCATGTGTTTAGTTGTGTTGAATTTGTTCATATTCTAGACATTGGTCAAGACAAATTATCTCCTCGTGCTTGCAAATGTGTTTTCTTGGATTTTCTTGGAACCTAGAAGGGTTATTGTTGTTACAGTCCCGAGTCTAGCCACTATTTTGTCTCTACTGATGTCACTTTCGTTGAGTCTACCCCTTTCTTTTCTTTCTTAGGTCAATCTTTACATACAGATCTCATCTCCCGTCGTGAGGTGGAGTTATCTACACTTTCTCCTACTCTCCATTTGCTTATTTCTTCTCCATCTAGTTCTCCTTTGCAAGTTTATCAACAAACCGGTGATAGATGTGTTGCCTATTATAGCTTGAATGCCACATCTTCACCGTCTGAGTTTCTTGCTCCTCCAATCTCCATTACTGCTTTAGATAATTTACCAATTGCATTATAGAGAGGTAAACGGACTTGTACTTAACATCCTTTTGCTAATTTAGTGTCCAATAATCGTATTTCATATTGTTTGCAATCTTTTGTTTATGCTATGGATGAGGAAATGAGTGCTCTTCATAAAAATCAAACATGGGAACTTACAGTTTTATCTCATGGGAAACAAATAGTAAGTTGTCCTTAGGTTTATTTTGTCAAGCACCTTCCTAATGGCTTTGTTGAACGACTTAAGGCACACCTCGTTGCTAAAGGGTACACAGACGTATGATGTTGATTATTTTGAGACCCTTTCTCCTGTAGCCCGTCTAAACTTTGTACAAATTTTTCTTTCTGTTATTGTTACTCATCCTTGGCCCTTCTATCAGCTTGATATAAAGAATGTTTTCCTCTATAGTGATCTTCAAGAGGAGGTTTGCATGGCTTAGCCTCCGGGCTATATTGTTGCTTGTAGTGAACATCTTGTATGTATACAGCGAAAGGCATTGTATGGTCTGAAACGATCCCCTCATGCCTAGTTTAATAGATTCAATACTGTTGTGTTTGTGTATAGTTTCCACCGTTCTACTATTGATTACTCGGTTTTTGTTCTTCATTCTTCTGTAGATATCATTGTCATGATTGTTTATGTCGATAATATTATTATTTTTGGAAGTGATTTAGCCGGTATTGTTGATTTGAAAAGACATCTGGACCAACACTTTCATATTAAAGATCCGGGTATTCTTTGTTACTTTCTTGGTATTGAAGTTGCTCTTTTTTGTCACGACATCTATATATCTCAACGAAAGTATGTGTTTGATCTCCTTTTTGGATACTAGTCCCTTGGGTGCTCGGCCAGCAAATACTCCTATGGATTCCGTTGTTAAGCTTGACAGTGAGCAAGGGAAATTGTTTCTTGATGTATGTCGCTATTGCAGGCTAGTTGGGAAATTGATTTATCCCACTCTGACTCGACCAGAATTTACTTATGTTGTCAGGGTGGTTAGTCAATTCATGCATGTTGCTTGTCAACCTCATTTTGATGTTGTCTGTCGCATTTTGCGTTATTTAAAGAGTGCTCCTGGTCGAGGACTCCTATACAAGCCTTCTATTTCTCTTTCTATGATTGGGTTTAGTGATGTTGATTAGGCTGGATGTCGTTCTGATAAGCGGTCTACTTCTGGTTATTGTACGTTTGTTGATGGGAATTTGGTTCCATGGCATTGTAAAAAGCAAACTATTGTTGTCCACTCTAGTACTGAAGCTAAATATCGAGCTATGGCCCATACTACTTCAGAGATGTTGTGGTTGCAGTCGCTTCCTTGCAATAGTGGTGTTGATATTTCTGCCCCTATGTAGATGCATTGTAACAACCAAGTTGCTATCTTTATTGCTAATAATCTTGTTTTCCATGAGCGTACCAAACATATAGAAGTCGATTGTCACTTTATTTGAGATTTGCTGGTGCAGAAACAAATTGTTACTTCTTATATTCGCTATGATATGTAATTGGGTAATATTCTCACAAAGACATTAGTTCGTGCTTCTTTTCATCTTTTATCTTCCAAGCAAGGCATGTTTGATCTGTATGCTCCAGCTCGAGGGGGAGTGTTAGAGAGTATTCATTTTCTTTTATTTTATTTTTAGGTGTATTATTGTATTTTCTCTTTTATTAATATAAATACAAGGTGTTAGGGTTGTAGATTATTATGCTCACGCCCTAAACCTTTTTCACTAATCTCTCTATCCTCTTCTATTCTCTTCTCTTTTATTCATCTTTAACCCTATATTTCATATAATAAACTTCAACTGGGGAGATGATTGGAATACTTCTCTACCCGTTCACACATGCAACACCAATTAGGGGGAAGATTTTCTCATTTGTCCAAGTTACCCAATGTAAGAATAGCCTTTAAAGCAAGCTATCCAAACAAAACAGACAACCATCTCCCCCATGAAGCACCTATAGAAAGAACAAACTTTAAACTCCATGGGAATCTGAATCCTATCTAATAGCATCCTCCCTATCAGCAAACACCAAAGAATTATACAAGACCTCCAAAAAGGTGCCGGCCGAATCTAACATGAATCTAACTCCCAATCCTAGAAAGCTCAGAAGAGACAAGGTTCCCAAATAACCCCATTGTCCGAATACTGAATATAGTCTATAACCATTGCCCCTCCTGTCTAATACTACTCTAGAAAGAGTCGAGAACCAGGTCTTCAGAGAGGTATCACCACACCACATTTGCCAGAAATGAATTCAATTGCCATTCCCCACCACAAAACCAATAAACTTTATAGACCATATAGGCCAACCACTTCCATCGAAGTCCACTAGGATTATCTCCATTTTTACCTTCAATAACTCTCCTCATAAATAACCAATTCCACCACATACCCCAAGAGCTACTTTCCGTGTAATGCTTGATTGAAGTGTCTAAGAGATCTCACACTAGACCCCACCAAACATAGGAGATTAGACTTTCCTCTGGGCAACTAAATGATATTTAAATTCTTCTCTCATAACTTCCCATAAAAAATTCGCTCCAAGGCTTCTTCTACCTCTTTGCAACAAAGGCTAGAATAGAGAAGATAAGACAAAGTACATAAGCAAACTCAAAAGGGAACTCTTTATAAGAGTTAATTTCTCACCCTTCAATAAATAGTCTTTCACACCCTACCATCTCTTTTCAAATCTTTCCATGACAAAATCCTAAATTGAGCTTGCCTAGAAGGAATCACTAAGAGGAAACCCAATTATGAAATAGGAAAGGACCCCACTTCTACATCCAAGATTGCCCACCAAAGCATCCATATACTCCACCTCTCCGATCAAAATAATCCCTGATTCGGCCAAATTATGCACTAAACAAAGACTACTTCAAAGCACAAAGAATACACCTCAAGTAATAAAGTTAACTCTCCTTTGCCCCAAAAAAGATAATACTATCATCAACAAAAAGGACATGAGAGATTAAAATAGAGGACCCCATCACACTACCAACCTCAACCCTCACAAGAAGCCACCTTCCATTGACTTATCTATAATCCTACTTAGAACTCCCATTACACGGGTAAAGAGAAGAGGGAGAAGATGGACCCCTTGTCTGAAACTCCTAAAGCTCACAAAGAAGCCCTATGGGACCCCGTTCATCAAAGTCGAGAATCAAACAACGGAAATACACCTCTCAATCCAACTTCATGCTTTTCAAATCCCAAAGGATCCAAAACATGAATTAGAAAACTCCATTTGACATGGCCATATGCCTTCTCTATATGTAACTTGCAAATGATACCCAAATCTCTACTTCTCAACCTACAATCCACACTTTACAAGAAACACATCCAAATCCAACAAAAACATTCTAAGAAACCATTTTGTCCACCACCTATTTTAAATGATATGCCAAATTCAAAGCCAAAATCTTGTAAACACTTCTCACCAAACTAAACAGCTTGAGACAACTCAAAAGCTACCTTCTTCTTTTTCATACCAAAACGATAAAAGAAGCATTTAAATTTTGCTTGGTCCCCATTGTCATGGAAATAATGTTTGAATGCCTTAACATCCTCACGAACAATCTCCTAATACTGTAGGAAAAAGGTCATAGTCCATAGTTATCAAAACCGAACCAGGAAATGAACCGATAAAAGAGCCACTTGACCTCCCCCGTAATATCTGACAATTAGAAGGACCACCGTTGTGATTTTTTATATTACACTAACCTCCCCTATCAGAATTTTCGGGAGAGGGACGTTAACAAAAAGCATGAATTTACTATTTACCCTTGGGAATAATTATACTAACTTTTCTTGTGATATATGATAATTACAAGGACCTCCCCCATGATTTTTGTAAAGATAAGGGAGGTCAGTGTAATATATAAGGGTATTTTAATCATATGAAAAAAATTTGGTTGAAACCCTAACATCGTTAATGATGAATTTTGTACAAAGGGGAGAATCTGTATATTGTCAACATAACAGAGGGGAGGTCAATGTAATTTCATAAAACATGGGAGGTCCCTGAGGGGAGGTCAGTATAATTTCATAAAACATGGGAGGTTCCTGTAATTTTCATGCAACTCAAGGGAGGTTAGTATAACTATCCCTAATAATTAATATATTTTAAAATATATATATATATACACTATATTAGGTATTTACTATTATACTTGAATATATATTAAATTTGGTATGAAAATTAATACAATAGAGCATTGGTCAAGTGGTTAAGACAGCTACTTTCCACCCATTGAATTTGGGTTCAACTCTCCAAGTCATCAATTTTTTAAATCATGCTATTATGCTATCAAGACAATGCTAAAATAGATGCAAGACAATAAAAGAAGAGCATTGATGTCTAATGCATGTCTACTACAATAAATGCAGTGACGTTGTAAGTTGTAACATCACATTATGTGCACCTCGCATGCCAGTTCATCCGGTTTAGGCAAAAATTAGCCGATTTAGGCCGGTTCACACCCATGTGATCCAGTTTCATAGCAAAATGATAAAATTAAAATACCAAACTGGCCAAAGTCCTAGTTTCCGATTGAACTGGATGGTCTAACCCAATTCTAATTACTATGTCGTAGTCATAACATCCAAACTTGGCACTTTATTTCCATTGCAACTTCTTAAGCTACCACAACCTAATCGAACAAGCTCTCCAACTGCTCCCTATCATCCTCCCCAATAAAGGACACCTCAAGAGCCTTAATCAAAGGATTTCACTCCCAAGGATCAAAGTAAAGACTATCATAAAATTGCAAGAACCCTCTTTTAATCTCCCCCTCTTATGTACTTTCCAACCCATCAATGCAAAAGTTTCCAATATGATTGGTCCTCCAATAAGCATTAGCCAAACGATGAAAGAATTTATTACCCTGATCTCTTTCCTTAGAAGCCCTAATTTTTGTCTTCAACTAATTTCCTCCGTGAAAGCAAGTTTCCCAAACTCCTCTTTCCTATCATCCCTTCTAGCAATCTCCTATAAAGATCCCGATGCATCGAACACCTCTATTCGAGTTCTTTCCATCATTTTTGAGAAGCTACAATTATTTGATAAGAATATAGCTCGAAGACATTCCCCCCCCCCCCCCCCCCAAAAAAAAAAAAAAAAAAAAAAAACAGAATGTAATATCCTGAAACCAACTCGTGACCATATCGAGGAAGCCCACCTCCTTTAACCACAAGTTCTCATAACAAAAGGCCCCTTCCATTCCAAATCCCTCCATAGCCATAAGAATAGACACATGATTTGAGATAGAACAAGGACAAGGACGAGGAAGAGGAAGAGAGATTTGTATCACATTCAAAAAATGCTCTTGTCAATCCACTATCATCAAAAATATATTAATATGAGACATGGATGGAGAATCTTGACTACGGGACCCTATAAAACTTCCTACAATGTAATATCCATCAGCTTCCAAGCATTAATAAAATTAGAGAATTCCTTTATAGCCACACATCCTAGCCCAATATTACCTAGAACATAAATCATTATAGTACACGGAAAGGGAACATAATAAGCTATATACTCTAAATGTGGTACAATAGGAGATCGGCTTTTGTATATTACATAAGTGAAATATATGAGGTAGATTTAACTGTAAAAGTGCTTTCTTCTTTCCACACAAGATGAGTAATGAGAATTAATATCATTTAGCAGTACAAGTTGTCTACATAATTATGGAAATTTATTATATTGGAATTAAAAATGTAAAAGCATTGAACTAAACACTAAACATACCAACAAGCTCTAGTTTGGTTGGTATCTCCTCCATCTCTACATATGGGAGGTTGAGGGTTCAAGTCCTCTTAAGGGGCAAAAGTGTGATTTACCTATCCAAAAAAAAAAAAAACATTGAACTAAACATACTTGTTTATGTTGATCTCTCAATTTGTGTTGATCATTTCCTATTATATTTCTCTTAAAAGGAAAATTAAGGAAAGAATTAAAAATTTCTAAAATTGCTAAATTTAGTAATCTGAAACATTAAGGGTTTGTTTGGTTATAAATTCAAAAACAAATTTTCAAAAACTTGTTTGTTTAAAAAACAAAATTTAAAACTTCATTTTAAATTCAAACAAAGTTCAAATTCCAAGAAATTTTATCCAAACAATGGTTCAAATTTCAAGAAATTAATTATCAAATTAAATTTTATTTGATTTGACAATGATATTAATATATATTATATTTATAAAATATTATATTATAATTTATATTATATATATAAAATATTATTTTATAATATGCCAAACTTATGATATATAACTTTAATTTTAAAAAATATTATATAATTTAATAATTAATATATGTCATATTAATTAATCAAATTTGTTAAATCTTGTTATTTTTATTAAATTTGAATAAAATTAAATTTTTTATATCATATTTAATTAAATGTATTAAATTCCGATCACATTTTTTAAGAATATTAAAAATTGTGAAAATACAGTAAAAACGTAACCAAACACATTTTTTAAGAATATTAAAAATTATGAAAATGTAATTTAGATATAATTTGTTTCAAAATATTGATTTTTTAAAAATTGTGAAAATGTATTTTAATATAATAATCTAAATTATAAAATAGTAAAAAAATTTAAGATTAATAGTTTGTCAATAACGTATCCCACGTTTTAAAATTAAAAATTTATTTTTTAAAATCTAAACAAATAAAGGGGGGCAGTTTTTATTTTTAAAAAATGTTATAATAAAATAATATAAAATATAAATTTCATATATTTAAAAAATAAATACTCACCCCAAGCGAATAAGACATTGATCTTAAATCCGTCAACGGTCTTATTCGTTAGAAAAGCAGTTGATCTTCCTAAATAAAGATCATGTAAATTATAAAAATGTATTTCGATATGATAATCTAAATTTAAAAAAAAAAAAAAAAAAATTAATTTCAAACACATATCTTGTAATTTGAAATTAAAAATCTTATTTTAAAACATAACCAAACATTTTTTTATCTTTTTTCAAATTAATCAATCCAAACAATTTCAAATTCCAAGAAATTACTTAAAAACACTTCTCAAAATATTTCTTAAAACTCAAACTCTCAAAAACTATCCAAACATTGGTTCAAATTCCAAGAAATTACTTAAAAACACTTCTCAAAAAAATTTCTTAAAACTCTTAACTCTCAAAACCTATCCAAACATAACCTAAGCGTTTCCAATTTTGGAACACGCGTACATAAAAAAGGGATTGTTAGGATATTAGCATTTTTTGAGTAACTACACCCTAGCATCTCCCTAGGACATCTAATGACATCGCAATCCCCACAATACACTAAGGCTTTCCCCTTTACTCCTTTCAACCTCCAAGTCCTCTGAAAGCTCCATCCTCCTCAAATCATGTGCCGCCGACCCATGAACTTCAGAAAACACCCACAGGAAATTATTCTCAACATTAGAGAAAACACAAGAAATGGAATGAGACCTAATCCCTCCATCAATTTTGTTAACTCTCATATCCCAAAACAAAAGGACCCCCTTAACTGTCCCATCCACATCTAAGGCAGTCTAGTGCAAAAACCTACCTCCCCCTACACTCCAAACCACCTCCCTGGACATATCATCCATTTGAGTTTCTAGGATACAATCTTAGCCTTCCACCCCACAAGAGAGACTCGATTAGCTTCCTTGTATCTGGTTATCTTCCACAAAATAATATGTAGCTTCTTGGAGAAACACTACAAGAACCTTTTCCCATTCCCTCACTACTTCACTTATCCTATCCTCCATCATAGTTCACAGAACATGAGTCATCTCAACTCCCTCATTCTCTGGAACATAACCTTCCCTTCTTCTAGCCTCCATCTTTGCATGCATACCACATGTTGAATCAATGCCTTCAAAGAAACGACAAAAATTCTCCTCAAAACCTGTGTAACTGACTCCAAAAAATTGTTGAATACATTAATCTCTTCATCACCCATACAGAAGCCTCACTCCCTTTAGGTTCAAAAACATCCACATCTAACCCACCATCTATACATTCATTTGGATTAACCATGCCAAAGGCAAGCAGTCCACAGGCAACAGGAGTTGTGGATCATCCCAAGGCTGCCATAAAATTTGACCCATACATACTTGTTCAACCCTCCAAGAGCCACCCAATTGTGCTCCAGATTGCGCCTCCACCAATGCCAAAGCTCTATATTCCTTCCCGCCAACAGAAGCCCTGCCATGGATACTAAACAAGTCAATCCTCATAAAGGAACGTTTCTATATACATCATTCATCACCCCTGAATCACCAACCAACATTCAGAATCCTCTAAAACATTGCCACATCAATGCTTCTTCATCCCCAAAAACCCAGATTCTGGGTTCCCTAACTCCTTAGCGTCACTTGTGGAGACACTACCAAACATTCCTTCTCTCCTTTGTTATATCACCTTCAAAGAAACTTCCTGCTCTGAAATTGGAAGACTTAACTCCATTCTTTGTAGAATCCTCAGTGAGCTTCTGAAGCAATGCCTTCATATGGAACTGGGCTTCCCTCATCCTTGTTTTGTAGCCACTAAGGCCTTTACTGCTGTCCCTCTCATTGGCTAGGAGGCCTATCCTTGATCATCCTTATTGGGCCGATCTAAGAGATAGCCTAACACAGCAAACCAATCCCATGTGACCTGCACTTGACCATAGGCTTCCAAAAATTCTCTCCTCGCCTTGGGCCCTTTGATGTGGGATCTCTCCAATCAAGTGGGCTCTCCCCACCCTTCAGCCCACTTGGATTAAAAGAACCAACTCTTCAAGTTGAGTCTATTGCGGCCCCAAATAATCCTTTCTAGAATAAGGGCCTTTAGAGTTAGCCACCACCTCACTTTCCTTCCCTGTGCAATTTCTAAAATTCAAATTGTAGCGATGTAGCAACCTCCCTTGGTGTCAAGTAATCCTCCCCTGATTTCCCCTCCTGCCATGTACACCCTTACCTTCCGCAGTTCTGCTCAATCCCACCTACCTCCATGTGCTCTAGGTTTGTGTTTTCTCCACTTTCCTCCTCCTTCCTCACTTCCTGCAACCCTCCCCTTCTAATACCACTGTAATTGTGATCCCCACTCAATGAACCGGCTCCCAGTAAAACCAACACCGGAATGAGTTTCTCCTATGGTTGGACACTCAATCTCACAACAAAAAAAATGATGACGACCAGTTGTGGCTTCATCCACCTCAATAAAACCCCCATACCAGTCCCCTATAGCCTTGAAGATAACCTCATCCCAAAAGTAAATTGGCAAGTCAATTAATCTGATCCAAATGGGGTTCCAAGAGGGAACCACCTTTGAAAAGACATTCAACCAGTCCAAAAGAACTGGTTCCCCTTTAAAGATTCACTCCCATGTGTTCAAAACCTTTTTCAACTCATCTCAGAGTGGGAAAGATGAAAGGCAATAGTGCTTCGTTGATATCAAAAACCCTAAATCCCCGCCACCACTTTCCATTTTTCCATTGGCCCATAGTCGCATTTTCACCGCCAATAGGATCTCTGATTGGAATCCACCTCCAACCAAATGCCGTTAGGGTTTCTCTATAGGATAGAGATAGCTAAACTTACCCCCAAAATGTCATCCAAAATGGAAGATTTGACTCCCCACCCCTCAAGTTAACCCACAAAAAGAGACCACTCCAAACTGTAAGCTTCTAGCAAAACCCCTCTGACTCCCCTCCCTTGATGCATCCACTATCACGTTCATCAACCAAAGGAGAGCCTCTTTCCCCTACCGTACCAAATCGCAATATAAAGCTAAACTATGATTATCCATCTCATCTAGCTCAAATGTCTTCCACTCACTCTGAAAGATGACCATCTCTTTCAATCCTCTATATTTCATCAATTCACAATCATTTCAATTACAATATAAACAGCACACTCCACTTAAATATACTTAGTCTATAAAAGCTTTGACAGGGAAATATTTTGCTTTGACCGAGCAAGGAGTCACCAATTTAACAGTTGAAACATGGCATCACATGCAAAAACGTGCGAGGCACATTCAATAAACCAAAGACATGCCTAGCCACTCATAAAGCTCAGCTGTCTCAGAAACCATTCCCCACCCATCCATAGCTTTGACAACAGATAAAAAAAATACTTTGCCTAATTTTGGTCATGACAGATAAAAAGAAGCCATTTTCAACATAGGATTCAAGCAAGATCTTCACTGTTTGCAGATTGACATAAAAAATTAGTTCTATATAGTGGTACCAGCAACATTACTGATCAATAAAGAACTACTCATTTGCTCACATTATCAAGTCTAAGATGCCTAAATTCTCAACAGTCTTTTCATATGCTGAGACCATGAAAGATGACAAGAAAATCGTCTTTCTGATCCATACTAAGCATCTTTTAAAAGAAACTTACCCTTCTTTATAAGATTTTTCTTTATAAAAGATAACAAAACCAATGCATTAAGTGAAATTGATGCTATACTTCAATTTATGGCAGTTGGAGTTGCCGACCATAATAGGCATAAAGGGGGCCATACTTGTTATAGAAATTTGGTCTTTTAACAGGCTGACACCATGAAAGGTGACAAGGAAATCATATTTCTGATCCCAAATAAGTATCTTTTGGAAAGATCTAGAAGATTTTTCTGCAAGACAGATCAAATTCTTTTATGGCTGATCTTCATACAATAATTCGACCTATCAAATCACTGCAGATTCTATTTAGAGATTGTCTTTGGAATTTTTTAAACTGATTCCACTACAAAAAGTCAAACCCACCAAAGAGGCTATAGGCTTGCACGTCATTTTAGAGAACAACATGACGAGACAAGGCTGAATATATCAGTCAACAAATAGGCTCACATGATCACTTAATCAAGTTTGATCGAGGAAACTGGGGTGGAACTTTTTGTACAACTTCTATAATTCAGTATGCATCATTTCACCTCTCATGTTGATAACTGTCTGTCATCAGATGGGATATGTGTTTCACCTCGTGTTAAATAACTGCACGTCATCAGATGGGATATGTTTTCATTTTCTTGTTGCTTTCTAGCTGACTCTGGATTCAATTCATTGCTTGATTATCACCATCTACTATGTTTACGGGCTTTTGTTCCGTAATTCTTCATTTCCGTGTTTTGGTTTGGAACATCCGTAGCTAGAATTCCCTGGTACATGATGACCCTTCTAATATGCTACTAACCTCTTTCAACATGAACAATTAAAGAATTTATCACTCAAAAGGGTAGAACATTTGTCCATGCACACTACTATAGCATTAGATATAATATCCAGTTTATTGCATAAGTCTCTTCAGCTCATCAGAATCCATTGTTTTGTGCTTCATCAGAAATTTAATCAAAGATTGTATTCAAATTATAACCACTCATAATAGAAGCATGGAACAAAAATATATATATATATATATATATATATATATAAAACAAGAAATGCAACAGCAACTCATATTTTCCAAGATATTATGGGTTCTATTTTCAAAACACTATAGAAGGTGCACCCCATACAGATGAAAATAGATGGAAAGATAAACCAAACAATGCTTCCTCATCCCCATGGTCAAAGTAATTAAAAAAAATTCCATACTTGCATCTCAAGACATTAGAAACTTCTAATAACTGTATCAAATGAAGCTATTAATGAATTGGAAAAAGAAAAAAAAATCAAGAACTTTTCCTGCACCTTGCCTGATCAAAGTTGAGAACTCACTGCAGATAACTCATATGTATACATATAAATGCTTACATACATATTAATAAATATACATATTTATATAAAAAGCCGCATGAATCTTACCACTGATTGTGATATAGTCAAAGGACTCTCGAGTCTTGGAACTATTTTACTAGATGTTTGATGATAAGATTTGCACCAAAAAAGATTATCATATAAAAATATAAGATCCACATATATCTTACCGTTGCTAGTGATATAGTCAAAGGACTCCAGAGCCTCGGAAGTATTACGATATATGTTTGGTGATAAGATATGCACTAAATGATTATCAACCCACCTATATCATGAAACCATAGATCAGTTGAATGTTTAAAAGCTTGATTCCAAAATCATAGCAGTATAATACCAATGAAAACATGTTTACAATCTTATCCTAAAATAAAAATAGTCCTAAAAAGTTCCATGGAGTTATAAATATGCAACGTGATTAGCAGTAGAGCGTTGATTTTGAAATGTTTCAGCATCCAAAGCACCTACAGATACATTGATGCCATGCTTAGGAGGTTCAAGAAAGAGGAAAGCAGGAAAAGCTCAAATTTTGAAAAAAAAAATGGTTTATTTCCATGCAAGACCCACTTGGAACCTTTCTTTTTCCAAGTTTTTTCCATTTCTTATTTTACATTTCATTTATGTTCATATGCTTATATTTATTTATTTATTTTGACAAGTAAATAAATTTCATTTCATTTATAGGTAGAAATGTTGTCAAATCAATGATATTTTGGAAATTGCATGTTGGAGTTGGACTCCAATAGAGGGTCCAAGGGTTTTGTCTACTTAGTGGAACCATCTAGTTTTATTAATGTGCCTACATTTGGGTTCATAGTTACAACAGAACAATAATACACCAGCGATGGTACACACGTTCTACAATAGGGAATACTTGCATTATAAAACACTAAATTTAACAATCCAAAAAAATTCTTCTTTTTTCTTTCTTTAAATTTCCATTAAAAAAATAATAGGAAATTATCAACGCAGATCAATATATCAACCTAAATAGTTGTGTTTAGTTCAATACTTTTGCATGTTTCATTCTAATATATAAATTGTACGCTTTAATGATATTAATTCTTATTACTCATCTATGAGCGAAAAAGAAACTCATACAATCAGACCTACCCCATTATATTCCATACCTATACAGACAACTTGTACACTTTAATGATATAAATTCTTATTACTTGTCTTTGAGTAAAAAAAAATACACTTACAATTAGACCTGCCCCATTATATTCCACCTATGTCATCTCCATAAATATACCTTATGTCGTATCATATTTAGATTATTTTGCGTATTGCATTACCATTCATGTTCCGCGTACTATAACAATCCATATTCTAGGTAACATTGTATAGGTTAGTTGCAACTCAATCAGGTTCAACCCAACCAAACTAAGCCCAACCACTACATAGGTTAAAACAACTTTGAAAACATGGGTGGTCTTCAATTGATAATCTTAAACTAAAAATGGAATTGGGCTGAGATCTTAGGCAATGCAAGCCAATCAAATATAACCACAAACATATTCTATATTATATTTTTACAAATTATTGCAAGTTATTTTTACCAGTAGTTAACCAAAAAATATACATATATATCCCTAACGCCTGATTTGTTGTTCACTACATTGTGATGTAAACCCAAATAAATGTATTCAAGATTTTTCTTCTTCTTCTTTGATAAGTATATTGAGGGATTCCTCTTCATTTTGAAAGTCTCCATTTTTAACTTACAATAATCTCATTCATTGTATCACTAAGCAAGAGAGTGAGGCGGCAACAAGGCAAGAGACTCAAGTTTGTCACAATACATCACCTCTCTCTCTCTCTCTCTCTCTGGGTGCGCGCGCACATGCATACCCCAAAGGAGAGCTAGCCAATGTTACGAATCTAATTAAAAATAAATAAATTTGACGCAATTTGTTCTTTTCATGCCTAGGGTTGAGCCTAGGCTGACATTCAACCCAAACCCCATCCATTTGAGTTGCAGCCCTAGCATGTCCAAGTAAAATTAAGAAACAACCAACAACTACTAAAACTTTTTGGTGATTATACATACACCCCTAACAGTTAAGATGGCTAAGTGAAGTTTTATGTGTGATTTCTAGAATCTTTTTACTTTTCAAGGATAACGAGAAGCATCCCTGACCGCAAGTGTGATACCTAAATGGAGCTTTGGTGATCTCTCTTAAATCTTTTGGAAGTAACATTTACTGTTTGAACCACAACCAGTTCCTATTCCCTAACTTTGTTTTTCCAACTTAAAAAGCCTACTTCCAACCATTTACTTAGCCTATAAAAGCCTTTATTTCTATCACCTTATCTCCATCAAATCCAAACCTATTCCAAATCTCATCCACTTATTAGGCCAAAAGGCTACTACCCAATGTTGGTCTCACTCAACCAGGTGCTGATAAGGGTGGACTGGACATACATCTATCATTTGGCTATATCACGCACTGTGTGGCTACTCTTACAGTCTAACCCAAAGACCTATCTTTTACCTTTGCACCAAAAAATGGAATCTTCATCCACTTAATAGGTCAAATACCTTAATTTCACGCTTTTAAATCCAAATCCTACAAATTTTTCATTAATTTAAGCTACCCATAATCAATTTTCAATATCACTAGCATGACATTTTAAGTTATGCAACTTCTGCGCTACATCATTGATGCAAGTCACATATGAATGTATGTTAGTATGTGGTTATTTATTTAATTTCTGATAGGTAAAACCTACACACCCAGTTTGTCTTAATTAGGATTTGAAATCGCAACCTCCTCTTTGGGAGGTGGAGAAGATACTATTCAGGTTAAGGCTCCTAAAATATTGCCAAAGCAAGGCTTCACCACATATAGTCTTAATAACCATCAAAATAGGCAATGTACCAAACATATATTGATAACATGTAACAAAATTTTTTATTCCATACGTGTGCATAGCATATAATATTTACATATACAATTTCATAACTTATAAATATTTAACTGTATATGTGTGTGTGTATACTTTTGACAAGGCAGAAGCCTTTAAATGTACTGGCAAGTAGAAATCATCTCACTAAAGTCTAAATTATAATACTCAACCAAATTCAATAAAAGCTTTTACCAACTACATGCAGCTGGCTACACAAATCCTTTTTCAATGTTGTTATATATCTAGCAAGTTAAACAACCATACTATAGCGAGGTAAATAATCAAGATCCAATGGTGGGAATCCAAATCCCTTTGAACAAGTTGCACTTGAACATGTGGGAGCACAAAGGAACTGAACTATGCAAAGAATAATCCACACATCAAAAAAATCAATCCTTGGACCACTGGTGCATCTGGTCCCAGCATACTACAATCTGAGAGCTGATTACTCGCCCCTCTCAGGCAGCAGCTTTCCAAGTAATCATCTAGCTTTTTTTCATTTTTTTTTAATTTGAATTTAAATTAACTGTTAGAAGAATAATTTCTGGGCATAATATGCAACTATTTGAAAAATGTACTTTAGCTACGAAGGGGAAAAAACCATACTGGCGCCACTTTTTCTCTTCATTATCATCTGAGACTGAATCAATAGATTTACCAGGAAGAATTCTGCTGCCCAATTTATCAATAATAGCTGCACAAAGGTCACATGCTAGTTTAATGGATAATTGCAATGATCTTACCAACTGATACTAAATTCATAAGCTTCTCAACATGGAGCATCTTGGAATATTATCAGAAATTAGATCAAGAATAAAAATGGGGGGGGAAAAAAAAGATCTATCCAGAAGAGCAATAGCACGAACCTGATGAATCGACCAGCTCCTCACCATCCACCACCAATATAGGAACCTTCTTATAGTCAGACCATTTGATTTCCTTTTTACTTATTGGATTGACCTCCACAACTTTATAAGGTATTTTATAATAATCCAAGAATGCTGAGACAACAAAGAAACAGTACTAAGCCAGAAAATAACAAAAAAAATTGATGAAGCATATAGCATAATAATGATCTCTTTAACTCTACCACAAAACCCTCTCTTATATTGGACCACTATACCATAATTAGTCCGTTCATATCAAAAGATAAAACAGAACAAGACAAAATACACAAAAAAGAAACAAAGATATGAGTATGACCAAGCACTCAAATCATTATTAAAATTCTTATGATCCTTTTGTCTAAATGCAAAATATACATATATATATATATATATATACACACACACACACACACATACATTTTCAAATCCAACTTAAAGAAAGGAAGTAAATTTCCCTAAGCATCCCCATAAATTCATCAAAATCAACAGATCTTTAAAGAAACATAGTTATGATATACTTTAGTAAGAAATACTTCTAATCCTCCAGACGAAAGAAGCCTAAGGCTTTGTTTTCTAGCCAAAACAAAAAAAAAAACCTGCAAAATTTGTTTTTTAGGAATTGTATTTTTATAATTTGCTTTTGAAGCCAATTTTAAGTTGCTGGAATTTCTTGGCTATATACAAGAAAAGAGAGTATATCAACATCACAAACATCTGCCACTGATTTATTCCCAGTACATGTGAATATGTGATGGTAGACAAGCATGTTAGCTTTATAACGAGTTGAGAAAATAAAACCAAAAACCAATCCTAAATTATAGAGTCAAGCTAACCAATTTATGATCTGAATGAAGACAGTACATATTTAGATAATTTCACGACTTTCTTGTTTGGTATTAGGTTAGTTCGATTCGGAAACCTAACACAAACGTAACCTCTTTATGGTTTTTTTTTCTTTTGAAAAGTATAGTTTCATCATAATTATATAAAAATAAAAATAAAAGCGCCAAAAAAAGCGGTGCACCAATGCACACAGGAAGTATAAACCCTCAATACATCATTACATCATTTCATACCTTCCAAAATCGACAAAAAAAAAAAAGAGTCGATGTACAAAAGCACTGCCACTGCAGGAATATTAACATTCATAGCGGCAATATTAACATCCTCTTAAGGTCAGGCATAGGCTTCTCCTTTCCTTCAACAGTTCTCCCATTCCTTTCCTTCCACACGCACCAAAGAAGGCGAAGAGGTGCAATACCCCAAACCTTGCCTCTTCTTGCAGGCTTCCCTCCACCCCTTGAGCATCTCCAGCCAGAACACAGCATTGGTTGGCTTTTTTATTTTTTGTAATCTAATCTAAGCCAATTAACATAATAGATGGCCCATGTATCCTTCTTAATTTAAAAGCTAAATGATAGCCATCCTGAACCCATTTATGTGTATGTTTGTCTGCATATTTGTATGAGTTGGAGGATTCATCATCTGGCAGAGTTTAAAGAATTGCAAGGATCTTTTGGGCCAGCTCATTTTCTTTATTTTTCCTCGTATCACATTGAAATGGAACTTTATATGTTAAGTTCATTAACCAAGAAGATACTTTTTATCTCACTCATTAACCAAGAAGATACTTTTTATCTCACTCATTATGCCTATCAAATTATCATTAATTTGTTTCACTTCAGCACGTTCCAAGAAGAATTGGAATGGTGCACACCTAAGAAGCACGAATACGGACACGAGACACGGATACGACACGACACGCAGACATGCTATTTCTCAAAAAAGTAGGACACGGACACGTTAAGGACACGTTGAATATATATAAATTTTTTATATTTTTATATGACCATATAATAAAAATCTAATGTTATTTTAATTAAAATTGACATAAAAATACACAAATTTAAAAAATATTATTAAGATATTAAAATAACAAAGTTATTAAATAAAAAATAAAGAACTTCTTTATTTTATCATCAACTTTCATGATTTAAGTGTTCGGACACGTGTCCTGGAAGTGTCCGAGAGTGAGCCAAAATAGAATATCTGTGCTTCATAGGTGCACACCTTAAAATATTAAAAAGAAAAAAGTTTGTACCAACTTTCTTTCTTTCTTTTTGTTGATAAGTCGTGCCAACCTGTTGCATTCTTTTTTAACTAGTTTTATGCTTTTTTCCAACATATTGGAATTTAAGCCTTATTTTTCTTATTGTCTCTCATTGAAAAACGTCGAGCTATCATTAATTTTTTTAATTAACACCACAAATATATTCCATCCCAATGGACTTAAAGAAAGACATCCCAATATGGGAATTATATTACTGCTATTACATAGACCAATTGTTAAAAAAAAAAAAAAAAAATTGAAAAATGAGTTCCATTTCACAGCCCTATGGGGCAGTTCAACCAAATGGGACCAAACCATATGCCAGTAGACAGGCCGCACTCCGAGAAGCTAGGAAAGCTTGCACTATTGTTCTCTTATTCCCCTCAAAGTTTTGGAGTATGTCCATCGATAAAAATACCATCAAAATTACAAAGGTGCACTTCAAATTTGAAACTAAAATTAATTAAAAAAAAAAAAACTAATTTGGTTAAATTTGGGTGCCCAATCTGGGAGCCAAACGCAAACTGAGATCCAGCAGATTTACAATCCAATCAGGCACAGATTTCCCATATCAACTCAGATCCAAAATTCCACCCAACCTGTTTGTCTCTTATAACAAATGAAAGAAATTCTAATCCTTTATCGATCCCAAAAAAAAAAAAAAAGATATTCAGAAATGGATAATTCTTTCTCTATCCTGTCCCTCAAGGTTGTTTTAGACACTAAGAAAACACAGGAATACTTTTCCTTTTCTTTTTTAATTTTAAACCAATGAATCGAACTAAGTTCAATAATTGGTCAAAGTGAAATTCATCTGTGAAGTTATTCATTTCTTTCCAGGGAAATCTACGATTGAACCAAGCTGTACCATAATCTGCTACATTTGACAGATAATATAAACCATAACAGTTCAAAAAAACCCTAAATTGAAATCAAAAGATTTCTTTTCGATAAGTAATTAAGATCAAAATATTTGAAATAATAATAATAATTTGAAGCAACAAAAGCCTTGATTCAGATTTCTCGCTCAATTTCTTTCTTGATAATCTTTCACTAAATCAACATAATAGTTCTAATCCCTTGACAGAATTTGACTAAACAAAAGATTTTCAGAGAATTCAATAACATGATACTTAGAAATGTCTATTTCTATGAAAATTATAGTTGGAGCACAAAAAGAAGATCAACAAGAACATTAAGCTTACCTTTAACCTTGTTACAGAAAGGACAAGCTTCGTACTGGTAGAGGAACAACGTCCTTGGGGACAAGCTCCGGCGAAGGAGGCTCTTTCGCGTACACCTCACCGAAGAATGATGTGGCTCCAGCGACGTAGACCAGAGCTCCGGCTAGTCCGACAGACGCGACTCTGGCAGAGCGGCCGGAGATGGAACATAGCGTCGTAGAAAACCACCGCCGCCTAGCGGAAGAGGAGCTGGTGGTCCCGTACAACGCCGCCTGAAGGAGCCTGTTCTGGACAGCAGCGCAGCCGTCGTGGGCGGGAAGGAGAGCTCGGCCAAGAGCGGAAGAAGCGAGAGTCGAGGCTCTTCTCATGGTGCGTGTGTCAAAGCAGAGGCGACAGAGCAGTTTAGATCTGTCTCCTAAACCCTTCGAATTGTCTGGAGTTGGATACGTCGGTTGAGAATTAAATGGGGTTTTAGACTTTGACGCCTAAATTTTGTGATAAGTAGACCAACTTTACTAATTTTAGCCAATTAAAAATAAAATAGAATAAAATCGGCCGTATTAAGTTTAGTGATACAGGAAATTCGCACGCTATGTATATACTTTATTTTTTTTAAATCCAGTTTCTTTTTATAATTTTTTTTTTAATTATCTTCACCCATCACAGATTTATTTAAGGGAGATACAGCCAAGGTTCCCCCATGAAATTCTTTTTAAGATCAGTCCAACTTAAATCTTCTTAAATTCAAAACTCTTATCATTATTTCTGTAACTAAAATAAAATACTTTTTTATAATAAAAATCTAATGTGTACATAACTTCACGCACCACATAACCTAAACTTTCTTTTTGAAATTAAATATTTTATAATATATAAATTTATTTTTAATAAATTTTATATATATATATATTAAATTTTAAAAATCGATATATATTAAACAAGATTCATATTTTTTATAAAATTTTGCTCAAAAAATATTTGGTAAGAGAATTTTCTCTATTTTTTGAAACATAAAAATTTAATTATCTAATTTTTTTGTCATTTTGGTATAAGTGAACATAGTGATATTTCAATATAATTAAGGAAGTGGTGATACACTAAAATTAGAAAGAAAGAAGTCCACAAAAAAAAAAATTCCTAATAACAAACAAACAAACAAAGAAATTTCTCTTTTTTCTAAATCTTCACTAATATCTAACGCATGCACAATGGATCATTGTTCCATATGACATGTGCTTCCATCCACCTTCAAACTTCAAGATCTATCTTTTAACAAAAGAGTGAGAAGACAAAAACTAATAAAAATCCACTTTATTCATTTGTACGTTCACATTCTTTGCTCAACAACTCCCAAATCGAACCTATAAGGGCAATAAAGTGTAAATTGATGTCGGCAAAACATCATACAGCGGTACTTGGCTTGTAACACTCCAACTCAATAAATTAAGTAATTTTGTGCATTGTTCCAATAGGAATCTTTTAAGACAAATGTGTAACATTATGAGTTAAGATTAGACAAACTAATCTAATCACAAGTGAAACTAACCTAACCTAAGTGAGTAAGCATAGATGGTGAGTAAGCATAGATGGTCAAATACACCGCTAACCTAAAAAGAAAAATTATACATCAAATATTAAATGATTGTTTAATATATAATTATTGAATAACATAAAAAGAATGCATAAAATATACATCTATGCATACATATGAATGTAGTCAGTACATTGCGGGCATAATGGGAATAATGTGAAGAAGTACATGAGTGCACATACACATGCACATGTATGTGGATAAAATACACAAGTGTGTATACATGAACATGTATATATATATATACATATATAAATACACGTATACAAACACAAACATGGACGTATATATAAATAAGAAGAGAGATACGTGTATATATACACATACATATACACGTACAAAAAAATTCCCAAAATATACATGAACATATACTTATATTCTTGTGTGTATGTGTGTGTTTGTATATATATATAGATATGGGCATATATATATATATATATATATATATAGCAACTGTGTTTATGTTTGTTAGTGTGTGTAAGTAAGGTGAGAAGTGTGTGTGATTGGTAAGTTGGGAGGCAAGAAAAGAAGCTACCCTGTTGCTAGTGAAGGAAGAGAACAAGGGCTCTACAACCCTTGCAGTTGCCATCCATGAAGAGAAATTCTGATTAGAAAAGAGTGAGGTTAAGAGAGAGAAAGAGAGAAGTGGTGGTGCAGGTGAATATATGTATATACATAATTATATACTATGACCCTAAAAAAGGGATTAAGCAAGGCTGGGGAAATAGTAGTTACGGGGAGAGAGGGGTGAACACAGACAAGAAGAAATTAAGAGAGAGAAACAACTGGATGGTTTCTAACCAAATCAGATCAGTTCACTTGTTTTGTGACTAAACCGAATGATTTTTGCTTATAACTTTCCTAAAATTCGATTTTAACCCCCAAAATTTAGGTTAATTACGGAATGACCCAAAAAATAATTAAAATTTATTTTTAAATCCTTTTTAAAATAAAAAAAATTATTAAAATGCCCTTAAGTCTAAAATGGGCCAAACAAAGGCCATTTAAAGTGCAAGAAGAGTTTAACCCAATGTTTTTGGGCATTCCAGAATCAATGAAGAGATTCAATTTATGAAATTAGACCACAAAAAATACGAACAGACAAACTGGAATAATTTAATTGTGTCCCAAACAATTAATTAAGCTACCAATTGAACTCCGATGACTATGAAAGTATCTACCTTAACATTTTTTGATGTTTCGTATTTAATAGTGGGGTCTGTTTCGTCAAACGAAGTACCAAAAATACAGATACCTAAGAATATGAGATTCCCAAATTACCCTTAATGTTATATAAGCTACCAAACAAACTTGGTGTAGACACCTTCATTTTGAGACCCTTGATTGAATGAAGTTGGTTTTGCCATTTTTGGTAAGTTGCTACAATATGTCCTATCTAGGAGTATTTTAGTAATTTCTCATTTCGCCCATTGAGGGCATTTCGTCATTTTGACCATTTTGTCTTCGAGGACATTTTGGTCATTTCACCCATAGAGGGAATTTTCATCATTTTGTCAATAGAGGGCATTTTAGTTATTTTGTCCATAAAGGACATTTTGGTCATTTCGCCCATCGATTGCATTTTCATCATTTTTCCCATAGAAGGCATTTTCGACATTTTGACCATTTTGCCTATAAATGGCATTTCGGTCATTTCGCCCATAGAGGGCATCTTCGTCATTTTGCCCATAGATGGCATTTTCGACATTTTGACCACATTTCCCATAGAGGACATTTCAGGTTATTTCGTCCATAGAAAATATTTTGGTTATTTCGCTTATAGAGGGCATTTCTGTCATTTTGCCTATAGAGGGCATTTTCGACATTTTTGTCATTTTATATATAGAGGGCATTTTGGTCATTTCGCCCATAAAGGGCATTTTGGTCATTTCGCCCATAGAAAGCATTTTTGACATTTTGGTCACTTTGTCCATAGAGGACATTTTGGTCATTTTGCCCATATAGGGCATTTTTGTCATTTTGCCCATAGATGGCATTTTTGACATTTCGATCACTTTGTCCATAGAAGATATTTTGGTCATTTCGCCTATAGAAGGCATTTTCATCATTATGTTCATAGAGGATATTTTCGACATTTTGGTCATTTTGTCCTAGAGGACATTTTTGTCATTTTGCCCATAAAGGGCATTTTCGACATTTTGGTCATTATGCCCACTAAAGGCATTTTTGACATTTTGGTCATTTGACACATTAGGACCATTGAGGATATTCTATTCATAATGCCCACTAAGGGTATTTTGGTAATTTTTAGTATTTTCCTACTCATTAGTGGTAGTTTGGTAATTACTAGAGGTTTCCCATCTTCTAGGGTATTTCTGTAATATTGATGTTATTTTGCCATTTTGGAGGCATGTTGGTAATTATAGAATATTCCTATCCTATATAGGTTATTTTGGTCGTTCATGGGCATACATGTAATTTTCATGTCATTTTATCTATATAGGGTTAATTTGGTAATTTTGGCCCTTAGGGACAATTTTGACTTTTTTATGCCTTAGTTGCATTTTTTTAATTTTCTTATCCCTAAATTTTCCACCGAATTAAGGACGATATAGTAAATATAGGCTTGTCCACCAAATACTTGCCAAATTCTTTTCCTTCCTTATTTCAAGGTATTTACCCTAGATTTTGTGCACAATATAATATCTATATCTAATTGCTTGAACATTAAGCAGTAATCTTAGCCATTCATCCATAAGATTCATTGTGAACCCATGGATCAAACATCCTTACTTTTTCTTTATAAATAAGACCCATTTGGCCACCATAATTAAGGGTTCAGAAATTCAGGGTTCTAGTCCCACATGATAAGCCAGGTGCTGTAGCAATAATTATTCTCTCTCTTCTATATTTTTTCTACCATATTTCTTGAAGCCTTGTTCTACACAAGCAATAGATCTAATCCATTGAAGACGAAGTTCTACAGCATCAAAGATTCAATCCAATGAATTCAAGCTCAAGCCTTATCTAATTCAACACAAACAATCAGGTATGCTCCCTAAAACCCTAATATTCTCTCTCTTTCTAATTTAATTTCTCCTATCACTCTTGATAGAATAAATTAAATTAGAGAATTACGTTAGCTCTGATTTCATTATCTGAATGGATACGTAGGACGCCTCATGGGCCCGAGTCTACTATTTTTATTTAAGCTATTTACTTTATGTCTTTTTCTCACATCCTATTTCTCTCATTATGACCTTTTTATTATTTCATTCATCTCAATCTCTCTTTTTCTGCTTCTTTTGACTAATTTTATTTATTTGGTTTCTCTCCACTTATTTTTAGGCTTGGGTTACTTATGTTGGATGTATTTTTATCCGTCAATGTCATTACTGTCATTATCTTTTTTTACTCACTCTCTCTCTTATTTTTATCATGGAATATTAAGCCTTGTGGATGAATACTTGAGGACAATCCATTTGGACTGGGCGGGATGGGTACCTAACCCCTTCCCATCTCATACTATAGCTTCCGAATTCAGAATTCTTTCGTTCATTGTAGATTAATTTTATTTCACTTTATTTTAACCCATGTCAAGGGGTTTAGAATGTAAATAGGATCAAAGCGATTTAAATTTTAGTTTTTCTTTGTTATTCTTTTTACATGTATTCTTTATAGGTTATATCAAGTTTGCTTCTTATTTACCCTAAAATAAGTTGGTGACTCCTTTGTGTATTCATATACACCCCAATCCAAAAAGAGTTCCTATCCCACTTTGAGGAAGCGGACTTTAAAAGACGTGTCTAGATTTTACCAGCACCTGCGCTCACATCGAAAAAATATAGAAAATGGGTATACTTAACATTTTTAGACTGCTCTAAACCTAACGATGAGGACAAATTAAGCACTCAAGTACCCGAACATGGTACTGCATAGAATTACAAAATTACAAAAACGCCCTTAAACTTAATATAAGCCATAGATGGGCAATTTAAGATATAGAAAAGCCTAAATTTATTGTTTTTGACATTCCGGACCTAAAAGTGATGTCCGTTTAGGAAAAACAGAACACCAAACAAATCAAAAAATGATGAATATGTCCCTAAGACTTAATGAAGCTATAAGAAGAGTATAGAAAGTAAAGAGAAACCTATACAAACGTATATAGGAGCCTCTGAGTCTAAAAATGAGCTTCGTATGATATAGGTAGGTACCTAAGACACGGGTTATGAATGGTAAAATTACCAAACTACCTTTAAGACTTGATTAAGCAATCAGATGAACTCAAAAACTAAAAGAGGGACTACCTTACAATTAAATGACCTTCTAGACTTAAAAATGAAGTCCGTTAAAGTAAATAAAATGTCTAACAATATAAGACATGTAAATGACAAATGACCAAAATGCCCTTAAAGGCTAAAGTAAGTCACACGATGAACTACGAAGTGTTAGGAACCATAATTAAAGACCGTGAAGGAATCTTACACAATCAAATTAAGTCTAAAAGAGACTAAGAACATTAAATAAGTAAAGATTTAAGTTGACATATGTAGTGATATAATACCAATGTGTTATGATCCATGATTTAGGATTACCAGCAAGGAAATAGGGATAAGACGAATGCCAAGGCAAGTTAAGTAAGCAAGTGACTGTAGACTCTAAACCACATGTGAGTAATCTTAAACCTTAAAGTGGAGACTTTTCCATGAAATACAGTTCTTTACAGTTTTATAACATTATATGCAGTTCGTTTCAGCTTTCTAACATGTTTCAAACTATTTTACTCAATGTTTTAATTACAAGACTGTTTTAAGAATACCGAGATAAATATTTGAATCGCATGTTTTTAAGTAGCATCTCTTTCAATATTTTATAGCATGGATAACTTAAAGAATGTTTTGCAAGCATGTTTTTAGTTTTTATGTGTCCAATAGGCTCTGTCGGGGATTAAGATCCGATAAACTTCTAGATAAGTCTATATAAGCACGACTCATCGGGAGTCTAGAACCGGTACATAACAGCGGGCCATGTAAGCCTAGAGCTCTAAATTGCTAGTATGGTCGCCAAGGTGACACTTTAGCTTATAGTCGTTGGCACCAAATATTTTACAACTTCAGTTTACACTATATGACAATTTATAATCCTAAGGGACAAAAGTTTTTAAGAGTATGGCATATTTTATTTGCTCTCAAGTATCAGATTTTATGATATGATCTTTTATCTTTCAAAACTATCTGGCATATACTCTTGCATGATTTCAAGTAAATATCTTACAACTCTCAGTTATATGTTTATGTTTTAAGAATTGCAATAGCTTCCAATACAACTCAGTTTTTATTACTATCCGTGAAACTTTTAAGAATTGTCAAAGTTAAAAAATGGGGTTTTCAAAAACCTATGATAGGGGTCTGGTGTTACTCATGAGTTTTTCAATAAGCTCACAAGGTTTTATCTTGTATATTTTCAAGAGTGACTAAGAAGTTACAGATCCAGATTGTTAGTAAGCTAAGATAAATAGAGACACTAACCAAGATAGGATTAGTATTTTCACTATAGAGATAATAACCTAAAGTGACAGATAGTAGATTGATGTGATAACTTAGAGTAAGAATGGAATGTGAATGATATTCACCGATAATGTATTAGTTTGGATACTTTTATGTAATGTAATGATAGGCTCATATTATTGAAACATTGATGCTATGTTATCTATGCTCTGTTGAGTGTGGCTGCATTTAACAATTTTTTTTTATAGACTCTGATTTCCACTACATAACTTTATATGACTAAATGAAATCTATTTGGATGTGTAAACAGTCATCAATATGCTAAACATAGTTAGTGTATTGGAAAAATTCCTAACTGGCTGGTCATTATCCCTAATTTGTATGGGGTAGGGTTTGGGATGTGACATGATTATTATTCAACTTCTTCTTAGAATGAAAGGTCATGTATTAAAATCACAATTTTTGAGCATAATTGATAAAGTAACTAAAACTAATGGTTTGGCTCATTTAGGATATACCTCAACTTAGTCACCTATGTCAATTATATCGAAGGTTGAATGCGTGGAACATCAACCTATTTACCATCCTCAAGGAGTTGTAATCTAGTAACCTAGACATCTTGGAATTGTACGATAATCCCACCAGCGACAATGTGGGCTTTGACGTCCATGGTTGGTATTTAAGAATTGGTACAATGCCAAGTGTCTCAAAAAAACTCCTTGTAACAGTGGTAGGTAAACACTACTTAGTGTGTGTGAATATTCAAACTGCTAAACACTTGAATCAGGATGGCTAGGATTTGATCTAGAAAAAGCTAATGAACAGAGAAGATGTTGATTTTATGGTGTTGGTTTTACATTCACCATCATGGGCTTTTGTACTCCGATCTCTATATCGTGATGCTTTCAAATGTAATAACACTGATTCAGATCCATGAAGATAATACCCAATTGTTCTCTCACTCTAAAATGCTTTTGGGAATTGTGAACTGAAAAATACAAGGAAGATGAGTACTATGATAATGACTCACAAGGGAAAAATCATCTTAAAAAAATAAATAATACTATCACATAAGCTAATATGGACTTGACTTTAATTTAAAAAAAAAAAAAACAAAGACTTTTGGGGTTAAACTATTTTGTTTTGGACCTAACTTTGTAAACTGTCGCACCTGGAGTCCCAAAGACCTAAGGGTGAACCCTACTTACTAGGTTCATTAAATTAAATTAAGTATTTTACTTAATTGGATTAAAGAAGTAAATCATCTGAAGCAATATCACTCTAACTTGATTCTCATGAAGTCTCATTAGTGCATAACTCTCATTTTGTTAGGTTTCACCCTAGGACATGCCCTTTTAATAAGTTCAATTTGGTTTAGGTGTGGTGGTCAAATAGGAAATTCATTTTCTTCATAGATTGCTTTGTTTCACAAACTAGTGAAACATTTTTATGGAAAATCCCATTTTTTCCCCATATTTGATAATGTAAAAATAACTTTTAAAATCTAATTTAATGCTCCTTCATTTTAGTTAATTTTAAACAAATCATGGTCTTTTAGAGTGTCAAAACATAGCACTAAAGTGACTAAAACAATACAAAAGGAGAAGAAAAGTGGGCTCGACCGATCGACCCACCCTAACCGATCATCGGATTGAATGGTGGGAGGAAATGCTACAAGTTATTTTGGACCGGTCTTCTGGTCCTCGGGACTGGTCGACCAGTTGCCTGTTATGTGGGGCTGGTTTTGTGATCTTTTATCTCCTATTTTGAGTTGTTTTTATTTCCCTCCTTTGTCATTTTACATGCAACATTTTTAATATTGATTAAACCTAGAATTCAAGCTCCCAAGCTTCTATTTTGTCTTCAAAAGTAAGGAAATCTCTCTATGAAATTTCATATTTTTAAGGGAATAACATATAACATTAACATATTTCATATATCCCTCACTTCATCCATCACAAGTGTCTTGTCACGACTCAAGCCTCAAGGACTCGAGGGTGACCCGACTGTTTAGAAGCACTTTTGGAGTTATTCAAGGTAGAGCTGTCAATGGAGCAGATCGCGACCCGATCTGATCCGAGATTAGATCCGCTAAGTCCGAATATAGTTTTAGAAATAGTGATCCGTAACCCGATCCAATCCGAATCCGATTATCCCAAATATAAGCAGGACCGGATATGATATAGGCTGATCCGATCCATTTACAATCCAATCCGTTTTTATATATATATATATAAATATATTAATACATATATATATATAATTAATAAGGACCATTGATCTAGGTCTATCTAATGGTTATAAAAGTTTTATATAAAAGATCAGACCTTGATTGGATGGATGGAGCTAAAGTGATGAAAATTTGTAATAGGAAAATGTTATTGTGGACTTTGGTTATGTAATAACTTGAATAATGAGTTTGTAATCTATATGCTTAATTATGTAATAGTTTGAATATTGTGAACTTCTTGATTTCAGTCTTATGTAAGGATTTGTTATGTTTTAATATTATAGACATGGTAGTTTTTTATTATATTTTAATTTTTAAATAACTATTTATTATAATTTTATGATTGATTTATGTTTAATTATGGTTGGTTAGTGCAGTTTTTATTTTTAATAATTATTTAAATAGCATATTTTAGTTTAATACAGATTTATAACCATGTAAAGTATTATAATTTTAAACGGATCGGACTGGATTAACGGATCGGAAGATCCGGTTATTAACAAATTCGGATATAGATCAACATTCGAATGATCCGTCGAATAAATGGATCGGATCAAATCAGATTTTATAGTAAACGGATCGGATTAGGATCACCTCTGATTCAATCCGAATCTGATCCGTTTACAGCCCTAATTCAAGGTACCTAGACCATTTTTGAAGCTTAGAAAGATTAGTAACATCAACTAAATTCCATTCAAGTTCACTTAGTTAGTTTCCTCATTTTTCATTTTTTAACTTGAATTATTGGTATAAACCAATCCTTTCATGAAAGCTAAGACACAATTAAGCTCACCCACCTTAGTCCCATGCTATAATTCATTTACTCATTTTAATCACGAGTCTTTCAATTAGTGAAATCAATTCCTTCATCTTTAAGCTCCCATGTATAACTCAAGAGTATTCTGTTCTTTTTGTTACTATATCACATTATTTGAGTTGATAAGTTTTTGAAGTTACATAATGGCATGGAAGTGGACAAAACCATCAAAAAAGGCCAAAGCAAGTAGGTTGTCAGAATAGGAGTTTAGTTGACCGAACAACTCTATTCTTCTTAATTTGGGATGCTGTGTAGATCAATTTTTGAGACATTTTCACCTTATTGTTTTTACCTTCTCTTACACCTAATTCATTTTCAACATGTACAATACATTTAATAAGAATAAAAATAATATTTTCTTACAAGATTCATAGTTCAAACATCATTTTTACGTTTTAAGGTAGCAAAAATTTCATACATGTTTATAGGTTGAAACCACACCAATTCATATAGTCCATACCCATTTATATACATTGCAACCATTACACACACACACACATACCATTGTTCCACCATTTGAATACACTTTAATATCCCAATGTCTTATGTTCATGAAACTTTCTAATTCTTCTAAACTTCAAAATATACAAAAAGTGGCCATTTGGCCACCAAGGCTTCAATGGTTCATGACAAAGGACATTAAAAATATTTATCATCCAAAGAAAGGAATCAAACTCCAAAAGATGCGCGCCTTCACTCCTCTGGTTCCCTCTTGGTACCCGAAAAATAGTATGGAGTAAGACCGTGCCCGCGTAGAGGTTACTAACCTCAAAGCTAAAAAAAGGTGGTGCAAAATGACATGTGCTAGGTGTAGTGTTATGCTAGATTACTAATGTTCATACAATGATCTTTTTTAATACTAACACAAAGCATTCATTTAATTAGTATTTATCATAATAAGATACAAACATACACAATTTGAAAACAATCACAACAACTCCAATTTCATTACTTCTAATTTCAACATACATAGCCACATATGAAGCACACTCCACATGATTCACCCCCACATACTCACAAGCATGTAACCCTTTTGTACAGTCATACTTAGATCTCAATTCCTCATAATGTTTTATGATTAATTGTCATAACTTATACAACCAAATAAGTAATTTACCATGTCAAAAACACATCTTAACCATACATAAGCAATTACCTAAACACTTGGTGAGTGTTGAAGATTCTCTACATGAAACACAAGCATAAAAATTCAACCATTATAACCATATAAATTTCTAGCACATTCTAAAGGATTATGAACACATATTT